>PVKE010049798.1:0-11151 GCA_004027555.1 Craseonycteris thonglongyai | reverse complement strand
ACTGAAACACAGTGTATAAACATAGTATGCATTTCACACCCCTTCTTCCCCCTTACACTTCGCCCATGACAACAAGTCGATGGCGACACACTTTTAAGATAAAAAGTAGATCTTATATACAGAAAAGTTGGCCACCCCTGCTAATGGAGATGAGAGCCCCCTAGCGATGCATACACCACCGGCAAGCTGGAGACCTTTACTGCTTTGCCAAACTCACACAAGTCTCACTGGCTGAGGGCTGAGGTAAGATTGAGCCTTTGCTGCACAGCCCAACCTGTTGATCCTGCTGGTGTGAGACAAAAGACATAAGGCTGCCAGTGGACTTTAAAACTGTAATTTAAAAAAATAGCCCTTAATTATAAAAAATGGCCTTAATTATAGCTTACTATACGCAGGCCATGCAATTCTAAGTAGTTTTACAAACAAGGAGTAAGCGAATAGTTAAGTGTTGATGAATTCTTCATTTGCATGCTGTCTCACACGCAAATTGTAATACTGCAACATCACAGTTTTCAGCTGAATTACAAGCAGTACAACAAATTAACACAATTTATTGATTTCCTCTATAATTGCACTGCGAAGAGTATTTCTGTCTTTTGCCTTTTTTGACGTAGAGACTTCATTTGCAAAGTGGAAGGACGTTAATATAGCTAAATCTTCGTCTATAACAAATAAAGCTTGTGTTTATTTTCCTTGCCCAGCCAGCTAGGATTTATACATTAATTTTCCAACAGATGCATCTTCAACATCCTAGTGAAAATACCCACTGCTGGCCAAGAATTGTTCCACCCTTAGCACACTTTTGTTTGCCTGCAACGAATAAATAGTGAAAACTGTAAATGGACAAACTCAGTCTTTCTGTGTTAAGAGATCAACAGAACTCATGGTGAACATACAGTGGGGAGAACTAACTGCTATTGAGATTCCGGTGATTTCTTAGGCATTTTAGCTGTTATGCTGTAGAATGATTGTAAACCCACCAGGAAGGAATTGCAAAACGCAATCGACTTGTCTTTTCCCCAGTGGCTACATACAATTTTTTTTCTGTTCTACCATTTGTTCCAACCCTCTATTTAATCATTAAAAGTAATGCAATTTTTAAAAGATTTATTTTATTGTTTTTGACAGAGACAGAGAGACAGAGACAGAGAGAAGTGGGAGGGCCCATAGCAGTCTCCATAGTTGTACGTCATCAGTTTTTGACATGGTTTCATTCCACACAGTTGGGTAGGGTCCCCGCAGGGTGGGAACTGGGCTGGGGGCCTCCATCATGGGAGGCATGCCCTTTTGAGCCAGGGGCTGAACCAGGGTGTGAGAACTGAACTGAGGGGCCTCCCACATGGAAAACACATCCCAGTTCAGCATATGGGTCCACAGGGGCTGGGGCCGAGATTTGACCCTGGGTCCCCAGTGCTGCAAAATGATTGCTTAATCCGCTGAGTCATCCTGGCTTCCCCAGGAATGCTATTTAAGTTTTGCTTCCTCAATAACAGTTTGACTGAAATCCTACTAAATGGTGACTTTGCCCAGAGTGCAACTTTAATATGCGGGTATGACTTGAGGCAGCCAGAGCTATTAGTAATGGAATGCAGAGCTCCATAGCAATTTTATTTAAAGATCTGTTTAAGTTAATACTACATCAGACTAATGTAACCATCTGTATCCAGTTCCATCAGTGACAACATAAAATTGTTAAACACCATTTCATAGGCATCAACTGTTTTGGCTTCGGTATAATTTTATGATCATATCTTATTGCACTACTTTATTACTAGCATTTAAATATCAGTAACAGCAGTGGCAGATATTCTAGGCATACCACAGAATCCACAGGGGTGGGTATGTCGGCTTTGAGACTAAATTCTTCCTTTTCCTAGGTCTCTAAATATTGTTTTCCCTTCTCCAGCAATGTCCTTCAAGTCTTGGTTTAAAGGCCTTTCTGAGAGGTCCCCCTCCCTCCCTCTGGTATTCTTGATCACTGTACCCATTTTTTTCTTCCATATTACTCACCACAATTTATTTTTAAATTTTTTTCCAGTTAATTTTTTAAAGATTTATTTTATTGTTTTTAACAGAGAGAGACAGAGAAACACAGAGAGACAGAGAGAACGGTGAGGGCCCAAAGCAGTTTCATAGTTGTACGTCATCAGTTTTCAACATGGTTTCATTCCACACAGGTGGGTGGGGGACACACAGGGCAGGAACTGGGCTGGGGTCTTCCCACATGGGAGGCATGCCCCCTTGATCCAGGGACCAATCCGGGGGACGAGAACTGAACTGGGGGCCTCCTGCATGGGAAGCACACCCCAGTTCAGCATATGTGTCCTCATGTACTGGGGCCGGGATTCGATCATCGGTCCCCGGGGCTGCAAAGTGAGTGCTTAAGCTGCTGCACCATCCCGGCTCCCCCTGGTTAAATTTTGTTTTAATTTATTTTTGTTTTTGAGAGAGAGAGAGAGAGAGACAGAGAGAAGTGGGAGGGCCCAAAGCAGTCTCCATAGTTGTATGTCATAAGTATTCGATATAGTTTCACTTCATAGGTGGGCTTGGGGCTGTGCAAGGGAGGCACCTGGTCTGCAGGTCTACCCCATTGGAGGCACAACCCCTAGAACTGTGGGACTCCTACATGGAAAGCTCACCCCAGCAAGAACTGAACTGGGTTCGCATAGACCAGGGGTGAGATACGATCCTCAGACCCTGGGTCTGCTAGAGGAGTGTTTAACCCACTGAACCATCCTGGCATTTCCTCCAATTTTTTAAAAGTGTTAAATTTATTGGGATGACGTTGGCTCATACAAATTACATAGGCTCCAGGTATAAAATTCTACATTACATCATCTCTATATTGCTTTATGTGCTCACTACCCAGAGTCAGTTCTCTTTTCATCACCATGTATTTGATGCCCCTCCGTAGCCCCTACCTACTCTACTCCCCCACTCCCTCTCCTTTCCCTCAGGTAACCACTAAACTATTGACTGTGTCTATGAATTTTTGTTCCTTTGGTACTTTCAGTTTTATATTTCACCTATAAGTGAAGTCATATGTTTCTTGTTTTTTTCAGTCTGACTTATTTTGCTTAACATGATGATTTCAGGGTTTATTCATGTTGTCACAAATGACTGTATTTCATCATTTCTTATTGCTGAGTAGTACTGCACTGTGTAAATGTACCACAACTTCTTTATCCAGTCATCTATCAAAGGACACTTTGGTTGTTTCCATGACTTGGCCACTGTGAACAGTGCTGCGATGAACACTGGAGTACATATATCTTTGCGAATTAAAGTTTTCAAGTATTTTGGGTAGATAACCAGAAGAAGGATTGCTGGGTCATATGGCAATTCCATTCCTAGATTTTTTGAGGACTCTCTATACTGCCTTACATAGTGGTTATACCAGTTGACATTCCCACCAGGAATGTATGAAGGTTCCTTTTTCTCCACAACCTTTCAGCACTTGTTATCCCTTGTCTTGTTGATTATAGCCATTCTAACAGGTGTGAGGCGGTATCTCATTGTGGTTTTGATTTGCATCTCCCTAATTACTAGTGAAGTGGAGCATTTTTTCATGTGTCTGTTGGCTGCTTGTATGTCTTGATGGGAGAAGTGTTTATTCAGGTGTTCTGCCCACTTTTCAGTTGAATCATTTGTTTTGTGTTGTTGTTGTTGAGTTGTATGCATTCTTTATATATTTTATATATTAGCCCCTTTTCAGAGGCATTGTTTACAAATACTTTCTTCCATTTGGTTGGTTTCCTCTTTACTTTGTTGGCAGTTTCCTTTGCTGTGCAGAAGCTTTTTAGTTTGATATAGTCCCATTCTTTTATTTTTGCTTTTACTTCCCGTGACTTTGAGGTCAAATTCATATAGTGCTCTACAAACCCAAGGTCTGTAAGTTTAGTACTAATGCTTTCTTCTATGCAGCTTATTGTTTCAGGTCTTATGTGGAGGCCTTTGATCCATTTTGAGTTAATTTTGCTATATGGCAACAGTTCACAATCCAGAGTCATCTTTTGTATGTGATTTTTCCAGTACCATTTACTATAGGGGCTTTCTTTTCTCCATTGTTTATTTTTTGCTCCTTTGTTAAAAGTATCTTTCCATATATTTGTGGGTTTACTTCTGGATTTTTTAAATTCTGTTCCATTTGTCTATATATTTATTTTCTGCCAACACCAAACTGTTTTGATTATTGATGTTTTGTAGTATAGACTGAAGTCAGGGAGTGTGATGCCTCCAGCCTTATTCTTTTGTTTTTGGAGGCTTGGTTTGGCGATTAGGGGTCTTTTGTGGTTCCATATAAATCTGATGATTAAAAAAAAATCTATTTCTTGAAAGAATGTCTGTGGGATTTTAATGGGAATTGCATTAAATCTGTATATTGCTTTGGATAATATGGGCATTTTAACTATGTTGATTCTTCCAATCCATGAACACGGAATATCTTTCTGTTTCTTTGTGTCTTCTTAAATTCTTTTAATAATGTCTTATAATTTTCTGTGTATAAGTCCTTCATGTTCATTGTCGAGTTTATTCCTAGGTATTTTCTTCTTTTTGTTGTGATCACAAAACTTATTGTTTTTCTCATTTCTTTTTTTTTTTTTGACAGAGAGAGAGAGAGAGAGAGAGAGAGAGAGAGATACAGAGACAGAGAGAGAAATGAACTGGGGGCACTCCCCAGTTCAGCACATGGGTCCGCACGGGCTGGGACCGGAATTCGATCCTGGGTCCCTGGCGCTGCAAAGTGAGCGCTTTACCCACTGCGCCATCCCGGCTTCCCCTCATTTCTTTTTCTGAAGACTTGTTGTTCATGTATGAAAATGCTATGGATTTTTCTACATTGGTTTTGTATCCTGCAAATTTACTGTATTCATTCATTATTTGTAATAGTTTTCTGGTGGATTCTTTAGGGTTTTCTATATAAAGGATCATGTCATCTGCAAAAAGTGACAATTTAACTTTTTCACTCTTAATTTGGATGATTTTTATTTCTTCCTCCTGACTGATAGCTCAGGCTAGAACTTCCAGCACCGTGTTGAATAGCACTGCTGACGGGACATCCCTCCCTTGTTCCTGATTTTAGAGGTAAAGGTTGCAGTTTTTTCCCATTCAGTATATTTGCTGAGGGTTTGTCATATGTGGCCTTTACTATGTTGAAGTACTTTCCTTCTATACCCATTTTATTAAGTGTTTTGATCATAAGTGGATGTTGTATCATGTCAAAAGCTTTTTCTGCATCAATTGATATAATCATATGGTTTTTACCTTTTATTTTGTTTACATGGTGTATCACATCGATCAATTTGCATATGTTGAACCATCTTGTGTTCTTGGGATGAATCTCACTTGATCATGATATATAATCTTTTTAATGCATTGTTGTATTCTATTTGCTAGTATTTTGTTTAGAATTTTTGCATTGGTGTTCATCAGAGATATTGGTCTATAGTTTTCTTTTTGAGTGTTGTCCTTACCATGCTTTGTTATTAGGGTAATGTTGACGTCATAGAATGAGTTGGGAAGTGTCGCCTCTTCTTGAATTTTTTGGGAAAGATTTGAGGAGGATAGGTGTTAGTTTCTCTTCAAATACTTGGCAAAACTCATTGGTGAGCCTACACTCCTGCTTTTGGAAAGATTTTGGATGATTGTTCCAATTTTCTTACTGTTGATTGGTCTGATTAGATTCTCCAGTTCTTGATTCAGTCTAGGTAGACTATATGTTTCTAGAAAATTGTCCATTCCTTCTATGTTCAAAATTTGGTGGTATATTGTCCTTCATAGAATTCTTTGTATTTCTGTGGTATCAGTTGTAATTTCTCCTCTCTCATTTCTAGTTTGGATTGTTTGTGTCTTTTCTCTTTGCGTTGGTGAGCCTAGCCAGGGGTTTTTCAATTTTATTAATTTTTTTCAAAGAACCAGCTCTTTGTTGCATTAATTTTTCTATTGGTTTTCTGTTCTCTTTTCCATTTTGTTTTGCTCTAATTTTTATTATTTCCTTCCTTCTGCTGACTTTGGGTGTTTTTTTGTTCTTCTTTTTCTAGTTCTTTAAGATGTGATGTTAGGTTGTTTACTTGTGATTTTTCTTGTTTCTTGACATAGGCCTGTAGTGATATAAATTCTATTGTTTGGCAACTATGAGTAAAATTGCTCTAAATATTCATGTATAGTTTTGGTGTTTTTTGTAGAACTCAAATGCACTTAGATACAACCAACAAGTAGAGATGCTGAGTCATATAGTAAGTCTATGTTTAACTTTATAAAAAAACTGACAAACTGTCTCTTAAAGTGACTATTAACATTGTTATTTTGTACCAGCAATGAAAAAGAATTATACATTATTTCCAAGTTTGATATTTCCAGGTTTGGGAACTTTAGCCATTCCATAGGTTTGTAGATGAATCTTTTCTTCAGTTTACATTTGCATTTTCCTAATCAAAATGATGCTGATCATCTTTCATATTGCTCTTTTGAGATATGTGCATGCTCTTTGGTGAAGTGTCTTATTTTTTCTTCAAAAATGTTTTAAATATTTATTTCATTGTTTGAGAAAGGTGAGAGAGAGAGAGAGAGAGAGAGAGAGAGAGAGAGAGAGAGAGAGAGAGAGGGAGAGAGAGAGAGAGAAAGGTAGGTGGCCCAGAGCAGTCTCCATAGTTGTACATCATTACTTGTGACACACAGATGGATGTGGGGTTGTGTAGGGCCAGAACCAAACTGGGGGCATCCTGCATGGGAGGTGAGAACCTTCACCACTGAGCCATGTAGGCCATTACCAGTTGTGCCTCAGTTCAGCATATGGGTTTGCATGGGCTGGGGCTGGGTATTGAACCTGGCCAAGTGAGTGCTTAATCGCTGAGCTATCCCAGCATTCCCATGGTGAACTGTCTTTAAATCATGTACATATTTTTATTGGCTTGTTTGTTTTTATAATGTTAAAAGTTATTTATTCATTTGAGATGCTAGTTCTTCATCAGTTATGGGATTTAAAATACTTTTTCCATATCTGGGTCTTTCCCCGCTTTCTCTTTACAGTGTCTTTAAAATTTTTCTGGATAGTTTTAGATTTGCAGAAAATTTGCAAAAAGAGTTTAGAAAACTCCCATAGGTCCCCTACCCAGCACCCCCATTATTTTCATTATATGTTAGTGGGATATTTTGTCACATCTAACAAACAAATACCAATCCTAAAAGTCTTTCATTGCTCCAGGCTCCAATCTAGGTTATCACATTATTTTAGTCATCATGTCTGTTTAGGCTCCTCTTGGCTGTGACAGTTTTTCATACTTTCCTTGTGTTTAATGACTTTGACAGTTCTCAGATGTGCTGGGCCATCATTTTGTTGAATGGCACTCAACTGGAATTTGTCAGAGGTTTTTCCTCATAGTAGACTGGAGCAATGGGTTTCGGGCAGGAAGGAGACCAGAGATGAAGTTCCATTTCCACCACATCACATCATGAGTACTTATTGTCACATGACTTATTGCTATTGATGCTGAGCTTGATCATGTGGCTGAGGTAGTGTTTATTAGGTTTCTCTGCTATAGAGTTACTATCATTCCTCCTTTCCATACTGGTACTTTTTAGAAGGAAGTCACTAAATACAACACACTTTAGGAGTGGGGTTATGCTCCACCTCCTTGGGAAGGTTGGTATCTACATGAAGGATTTAGAATCCTACACAATGGACTATTTGTCCTCACCCATTTATTGATTTTTTTTAACCATTGATTTATGGCAGTATGACCTCACAAATATTTATGTTTTGCTTTGGATGACAATCTAGTACTGCTTTATTTATTTATTTAATTGTTCAAATTGTTCTATCTTTGGCCACTGGAAGTTCTTTAAGTGGGATTTTAGAGAATTTTTAAGATCTTTGACCTACTCCCATTATTGGATTTTTCAGCAACTACTTACTTTCTGCCACTACAAGATGCTTTAGTCCTGTCAGGTATATTTCCAGCTCCAGTAATAGAATAAGCCATCTTTCCTATAGATTTCTGCTGCCTTTTATTGCAGAATGGTATTAGAAACCTAGATGTGGGCATTTGCCATGCTTGTTGCTACTGAAGAATTTTTGCTTCTAGCAGTCTCAGTTGAGTGATAAAGGAAATATAAGTATGTATATTAACCTGTGTACAAACATATATCCATAAATATATAGGGCCTAGAAGAACTAATGGCCCTTTTTTTTTATTTTTATATATATTTATTTATTTATTTATTTTGACAGAGAGACAGAGAGAGATACAGAGACAGAGAGAGAACTGAACTGGGGGAGCTCCCAGTTCAGCATATGGGTCCGCACGGGCCGGGGCCGGGATTCGATCCTCGGTCCCGGCGCTGCAAAGTGAGCGCTTAACCCACTGAGCCATCCCGGCTTCCCTAATGGCCCTTTTTTATGAGCTGGTAAACTTAAAAAAGAGGGATACCAGGATAGCTCAGCAGGTTGAGCACTTGCCTTGGACCTGTGAGGTCTGGGGATCAAATGCCAGCCCTAGCCCATGAAAACCCATATGCTGAACTGCAGTGCAACTGGTAACTGCTAGGATGGCAGTGAAGGTTCTCACCTTCCATGTTGGAGGCTCCCAGTTTGGTTCCTGCCCTGTGTGGCCCCACATCCACCTATATGGAAAAAAATTATGTCACAACTAATGATGCAACTATGGAGACTGTTCTGGGCCCTCCCCCATTCTCTCTCTCTCTCTCTCTCTCTCTCTCTCTCTCTCTCTCTCTCTCTCTCTGTGTGTCATACACACATTCTCTCAAACAATAAAATAAATCTTTAAAAATAAAAGAGCATTATTTATGCCAGATCCTGTATATGTAACCATCTGTATGTATACTAAGTTGAACATGCGTTAATTTTGATGTCTCCAGCTCTAATCCATTACTACAGGGACCTCTAGTCATCTCCCTTTGCTGATTTGTAACCACCAATTCCAACAGTGAGAATTCTAGCTCCCAAAGCCCCTCATTATACATATATACTGAATTCAGAAATGTTAATCCCCATCCATGTGGGAAACATCTCTAAGATAATGACTTGTGTACTCTTCTATTCATTAAGGAGGGAGAGAGAATTTAGGGACATGAAAAAATGCATATATTAACATAACTTGAATCCATTACAAGGGAAAATATTTGGGACAACTGTGGCAATTGATTATGATATGTAGGGTTGTTGATTTGTCTGTTTGATAAAAGTTACATTTTTAAATATCCTTCTTTTTCAGAGATTCTGCTCTGAGGTGTGTTGTAGAGATGTCTGGGATTTGGTTCAAAGAGCTTCAGTGAAAGAAAGAAAGGAAGAAAGGAAGAAGGGAAGGAGGGCGGGAACTTAAATGCATACATATAAGTAAATAAGACAATCTGAAAAGTTTACAAACTGTTTGATTCCAATTGTATACCAGTCTGGAAAGGCAAAATTATGGAGACAGTAAAAAGAACAGTGGTCACCAAGAGCTATGAGGGGAGCAATGAAAAGGCAGAGCACAGGGAGTTTTAGGACAGTGAAAATACTCTGTATGGCATATAATGATGGATACATGCCATTACACATTTGTCCAAACCCATAGAAGGTACAACACCGAGAGTGAACTCTCATGTAAACTATGCACTTTGGCTGCTGTTGATGTATCAATGTAGGGTCATCAATTATCACAAATATACCACTTGGGTGGGGGTGTTGATAATGAAGGAGGCTGTGAATGATTCGGGGCAGGGGTTACTAGGAAAGCTCTGTATATTCCTCTTCATTTTCCTGTACACCTAAACATGCAATAAAAATAGTCTTTAAAATGCACATACAGGGGAAGCTGGGATGGCTCAGTGGGTTAAGTGCTCACTTTGCAGCCCCGGAGAGCAGGGATCGAATCCCGGCCCTGGCCCATGCGGAACCACATGCTGAACTGGGGTGTGCCCTTAGTTCAGATCTTGCCAGGGCCTATGAGGGAGGCTCCTGGCCCAGTTCCTGCCCTGTGCAGCCCTGTGCCCACCTGTGGAGTGAAACTATATGGAAAACTAATGTCAACTATGGAGAATGCTCTGGGCCCACCCCCTTCTCTCTGTCTCTGTCTGTCTCTCTGTCAAAAACCAATAAAAATAAATCTTAAAAAAATGCACATACAACATGAACAACAAAATATAAACCACAAAACATGAGAAAGCCCTGGGGGAGAATTAAGACTGTGGTGTGCTGGTACTTGTGTTTAGGGCCAGGGATGTGGGGGAGCTCTTGGGTGGGAGGGGCAGGAGTGTGCATGATGCAGCTGACAGGACGGGGAGGAGGAAAGACTTTAAACTTCTGTCCTGGCTTCATTGGACAAATGTAAGACCCTCAGACCACACAAGCCAGTAGCCCTATGACAGCCAATACCAGGACACTGGGAATGATGGGAAGATTGAGGCATTTGAAATCAGAATTTATATTAACAACTCCAGAAAACCTCCGTAGTGGGTGGGAGGGACTTTCAAAATCTATTAGTTTAATAGACGATAAAGAATAGAGTAGAATCAGAATAGCGAGTTTCCCAGTAAATCATGAATACTAAGACTAGGTATTCTTTGAAAAATAAGTTAGGTAGTAAATTATTTATAAATATATGACATAAGTGTACATACATAGATATGTGTGTAAGTATGGTGTACATATACATACAGATATGTAGTAGACAGGTCTAATTTATGTTTTTTGTTTTTTGTTTTTTGTCTTGTATGTGTGTGTAATGTACACACAGTAGGGTTTAAAATGTATCATTTACTATGAAGAACGATGACAAAGTGAAAACCCCCGCACTGGATAAGGCAAAGGTGGAGAACCTCAAATCCACAGGACCTCCCCAAATCCCATCTTCTGCTCAGAATCCTCACTGAAAATTAAACCTTTATGACTTATTGTTTCTAAAGTCTCAGTGGCCTGGTTAAGAGACATGATGGGTGGTGGGTAGAGAGGCTTCTTCTCTGACCCTCCCCCACGGCCTCGGGTGCTGCAGCTCCCCCTCTGGCATGGGCCCTGGCACTGCAGCTTTCTCTGCAAGGCTTGTGAGGCCTCCGGAGTCCACCTGCTCAGGAGAAGAGGGCTTTGCTACTCTAAACGCCAGTGGGGTGCAGGCTGGGGTGTCGGCTGAGCGCCCCCGGCTCCACGTCCTGGGG
>PVKE010049797.1:0-11156 GCA_004027555.1 Craseonycteris thonglongyai | reverse complement strand
GGTGGGAGTGGGCACTAGATATAAGGTGATGGAAGGGGAACTGATACTGAGTGATGGGCACATAATACGATGCGTGAATGATGTGAGGTGGACTTGTACATCTGTAAACTGTCTAACTGTTACCAACCAATGTAACCTCATCAAATTTAACAATAAATTAAAAAAATAAAAAAATATATATACTATAGAAAAAAAAAAAAGAAATTAAGAAAGCAGAAGTTAACAATGTTTGTCAACTTGTTTCTTAGTATATTTTATATATACTATTATAATATATTAATATATCATTACACAAATATGAAGGATCTAACACCAGCGAGTAGATTGATCTATAGTTTGTGGTTTATGTTTATCATGATTTACTATCAAATTAATAGTAAACTTGAAAATTGAAATGTATGACAAAAAAAGCAATACAAAAAAATTAAAAAGGCATACAAAGACTTTTAAAATAATTATTTAGGTACACGTTGTCAGGAATAGATATAATTCTTGAAATGCTATTCAGTTGCTTAGTAGAAGAATTATAATCAATACTAAAGGTGTTTTGAAAATCTCATAGTGCTATGGTAAAAACAGAAGTTATTTGATTGTTATAATAAAGTCAACTCATTATTTGTATTCTCTCTCTCTCATTTACAGATCTATGTATATATTCTTTAGTTCTGTCAGAGAAAGTAAATTTGTTGTGTTAAATCTCCATTATTGACTCTTTATTGACTCAGTTGCCCCTAACTCAGAAATAAATCATCTAAAGTTAGAAGCTTCTTCATGAATTTGCAAGCTAATATCTAGAAATTCTTATCTCTCTTTCTTTATGTTCAAAATAAAGTATTAAATAACAGGGAACTGGTGAATGAACACCTAGTATAAAGTTAGAATACATTCTGATTATAATTTTCATTTTCTATTAGAAACATTGTTACTAAAATCACAGAAAAATGTTAATTATAACCATTGACTACACTAAATTAGCATTTCAGGGTAAATTCATGAGCTAATAAATGAAGATAATTATTCAATGAGACTCTCCCCTTTGGTAAAGGATTTCTTTGTCTTCATTTGTGCTGTAGATGCAAGGACTGTTTGTTCTAAATTCAGTATCATCCCAGGCAGTAGTCTTCATGGCAAGAGAGATGGCACTCTTGATGCATCCTCCTTCCCTGATCAATCACTCTTCATCTGGAAGTATCAGCTTCTCTTGCAAATAATATAGCTGTCAGCTAAGCCCTTTATGACACAGATTTAGCTAATCTGAAGATAAGTCATACAACAGGGTATACGAGTTTGTTCCAGTGTGTCATTTGCAAGCTATTTTCTGCTTGTTCTGTCTTCCAAAGAAGAGTGTCCTTTCATGGCAGAAAGTATGTCACTAATTCATTTCTGTCTTCTGCAATACCTGGCAGAACACTGAGTACCTGGATAAGCACATATTTGTTTTTTGAATAATTTAAAGTCATAATCTGTGAGATTTATTCTACAAAATGACTAAAGTGCAATTTTGATAATGATTTCAATTATACTTCAAATCATAACTAAAATTGAGTAATTACAAAATAAATATAATATTCCATAATGATATATATTTAGATTATAATGGAATAATTATATTACTTAAATTATTTGTTTCCTATCTTTATATGATGCAGTTAGACTAAATATTATTCAATGTGTCATTTTGAACAAGAAAGCAAATATATCTTGGTATTCACTTAAATTATAAATAACATCTAGGTGTCAATGTTATTCATTTCCAAAAGAGACTTAAAGTGATAGTAATTGATAAAATTTATAAAATTCTTTACAGTTTATGTAGTTTTATATACTAAATTATTCAAAATATGTTTTGTTTATAGACTATAGGTAATAACAACCTAAGGATGATTTTGATTCGATGGAGGAGATATTTTAACAATGAAATTTTGCCACCCCAGATTTGCAGTAAAGCAAAACCAGAAAGCAAAATTGGCTTCCAAGAAGGAAGCCAGTGGCCTGACTTTCCTAGAAAAAAGGCTCACATAGTAAAGGTCTAGAAGGAGGGCTGAGGAACACAGAAAAGAATCCTCACTGATTTCAAGAGAATTAGAATCTAGCTACTACTGTCGTAAAACAGAAATTAACTATTGAAAGTTGATGACTTTCTGCTAGCAAATGTCTTAACTACACTGTAATCATTTCAAAGACAAAAAAGAATGGGTGGTATCACCCAAAATATCATTTAAAAACCAAGAATTTATTTATTTTCCTTAAGTCTACATTAAAAAAAGAAACTGAAATTTGAAAAATCAGGGTGGAAGCTAAATTTTTTATTATAGTGTTCAGCATTTGAGTAACCACAATTAAATTTAAATGATATGCTGACAGCAATTAAGTGTGGAATGGTAGGCTATGTCTACCATATAATATGTCACATACACAAATGAATAATCACCCTAAAACTTGAAATGTTGTATATGTTAAATTTTAATGTCTTTGGATTTAAAATCTACCTTTATATTAGCAGAGCTTTTTATAATAGAAGAAAAGCACTCAAATATTTCAAATGGAGATGGACAACAAACTGAATGTTATTTTTATGCCTGCTAACATAGCATCCATTTTATAGCCCATGAATCATTTTTGACTTTTAAGTCTTATTATTTAAAAAATATATATATTTTGTAAATCTACAGCTGACAGGGATAGTGATTCCTCTGATGAATCTGGGAAAGTACATTTAATATCTTCTGAAAAGGATTCACCATTTCATTTTATTTTAATTTTTACAAGATTGATTTTTCTTGTTTTTGACAAAGAGAGAGAGAGAGAGAGAGAGACAGAGAGAGACAGAGAGAAGGGGGAGGGACCAGAGCAGTCTCCACAGTTTCACATCATTAGTTTTCAACATAGTTTCATTCAACAAGTGGGTGTGGGGCTGTACAGGGCAGGAACTAGCTGGGGACCTCCAACATAGGAAGCTTGCTTCAATGAGAACTGAACTAGAGGCACTGTGAGTCTGTACGGGCTGCGGCCAAGATTTGATACTCAGACCCCAGGGCTGCAAGACAAGTATTCAACCCACTGAGCCATTCCAGCATCGCTGGTATTCACCACTTTAGATGCCATTAAAACTATTTATGATTGATGGGAAGAGGTCAACATATCAGCATGAACAGAAGTTTGAAAGAAGTTAATTTTATCCCGTATGGATAAGTTGGAGGAATTTAAGTCTTTAGAGAAGAAAGTAACTGCAGATGTAGTGAAAATAGCAAGAGAACTAGAATTAGAAGTGGAGCTTGAAGACATGACTGAATTGTTGCAATTTCGTGATAAATCTTGAATGGACAAGGAGTTGCTTCTTATGAATGAGTAAAGAGAGTGGTTTCTTGAGATGGAATCTACTCCTGGTGAAGATGCTGCAAAAATTGTTGAAATGACAGCAAAGGATTTAGAATATTACATAACTTAGTTGATAAAGTAAAGGCAAGTTTTCATGGGATTGATTCCAATTTTGAAAGAAATTCTACTGTGGGTAAAAGGCTATCAAACAGCATCACATGCCGCAGGAAAGTTTTTTATGAAAGGAAAAGTCAATTGATGCAGCAAACTGTTGTCTTATTTTAAGAAATTGTCACAGTCACCCCAACCTTCAGCAGCTGCCACTTTGATAAGTCAGCATCCATCAGCACCCAGGTAAGACCCTCCACCAGCAAGAAGGTCACGACTCATTGAAGGCTCAAGTGGTGGTAAGTATTTTATAGAAAAAAAGCATTTTTCTAATTAAGGTATATATAGAATGTTGCTTTTTTCATACATCATGCTATTATACACTTAATAGACCATAGTCTAGTGAAAACATAACTTTGGTAGGAGTGGGAAACCAAAAATATTCATGTGATTCACTTTATTGTAATATTCACTTCATTGCAAGGTCTAGAACAAAGTGAATAAATGCTGTTAAAAAATAATGGCACTGAGGGGGAAGCCAGGATGGCTCAGTGGGTTAAGCGCTCACTTTGCAGCGCCGGGGACCAGGGATCGAATCCCAGCCCCGGCCCGTGTGGAACCATATGCTGAACTGGGAGCTCCCCAGTTCAGTTCTCTCTCTGTTTCTGTCTCTGTATCTCTCTCTCTCTGTCAAAAATAAAAATAAATAAATAAAAATATATTTTAAAAAAAAATGGCACTGAAAGACTTACTTGGTGAAGGGTTGCCACAAACCTTCAATTTGTAAAAATGAAAAAAAAAAAAAGAAGACAACAACAATATATGTGAAATACAGTAAAGCAAACCACAATAAAAGGAGGTACGGCTGTATACTCAATACCAGCCAAAGCTATCAGATCTGGTGATTTGACTACAGTCCATAATTAACACAGAAAAAAGAAACTGACAGAAACCAGTGTCATAACAGACCAATACATCACTGTCAAAGAACATATGGAGATCCACATCAATAAGTTCACTTGAATTAGAACAAATTAAAATCTATTTAAAAATGTGTTGTCTAAAACATGTTACCATTTATTATCTTTACGTGTAGAACAGACAGGATAATATATTTTAAAATGCAAAAATTTTATTGTTAGAAACTAGGATTAAATTGTACCTATTTAAAGTGTGAGTCTTAAAAAAAGCGAATATTTGTGATTTCATACTTGCCCAGAATTGCCTTCTTCATGGTCCTCATGTGGTAATCAATTATGCAGCTATCCTCCCACTACAGTGGTAATTATGAACTTGATTGGTTCAGGGTGGTGCAGGATGGGTCAATTAGTTTTTCCTGGGGTACTGTCATAGTCTTTGAGGAAAGCAGTTGTCTCTTCTCATAAGCTAGGCAGATTACATGTTGGTAGTAATTTTGTCTCTCTGAGGAATATAGCCACACAGCAACAAATATAAATGAATGCCAGAGATAAGAGATAGAGCACTAACAAGGTGTGAGCCCATGAAAGCAGGTGGGGAAGAAATCAAACCCTGAAAAAATAAACTACAAGAGAGGAAAAGATGTACAATAAAGCTATTTATACAAGACTAACTCCAAAGACATGGGATTTTGATTAGCACTAATAGGGTCACAGTGTGGATCCAAGACAATCTCAGATTTTGCCACTTGTCCCTATAATTATAATAGTGTTTCATTCACTCTCAAATACGACCTGGTTTGAAATAATTTCTCCCCCCTCACAGCTCAGTATCTATATCTTATCCACATAAAATATATAATTACAGTCTTTTCCTGTACCTGGGGTTAGGCTTAAAGTAAAGGATAGCCAGGAAAATTGTAAGGGAATGTATAGAAAGAATTAAGAAGTGTGTAGTTTGGCAGTCTCATTAGTGTTATTTCTTTCAAAGTGTAGAGTAGGGCCAATCTAGTATAAATTGAATAGAAACATTCTTTAGGTATTTACAATTATTGAAGCAGAATAAACTGGAGAGAGAATATACCTAACACTTCTCAGATAAGAAGATAAATTGTACTCTTGATAGCCTTATACAAACATCATCATGTTTTTTGAGATGTGAGAAGTGCTAAAAAAATTGTTTTTGATATTTTATCCTAAAATTTTCAGAGCGCTTGCTTAAAAATAAATCATTTACATTGCTATACTTACAAACATACTACCCTTACTTACTCATACTCTGGTATGATTTCCGGAGTAGAAAGAACATGCGTGCTGCATATATTACTAAGAAACCCAGGTAAGTACACACCTGCACACCATAGCCTGTCAGGGTGCCTGTAGGGGTGTTTAAAAATATTTGTGATAATTACCCTAAAAAATTATCTTACTGATTGAAAATTTACATTTTTCTCTATTAGTGCCCAAGATTCATAATTTAATTAAACTTAGAATATGGTAAACAGCATAAAATTTTATATAAAAATAATATTTATTATGTGGGTCTTTAGGTTATTTGAGGAAACAAAGTAATATAATCCTTCAAGAGATGATAACCCAAATAAGGAAGAAAGAAATGTGTGTAAATGCACCTAATGACTTCAAGGTCGTCGCAGGCTGCCAGTAAACAGCAGTGCTTACAAATTGTGAGTGTTCTCCATTTAATTATGAAACTAGATGATGAAAAGATTTCCCACTATCATTAGCCAGTTTTTGCTTAATAGTCATGAACTACTAGAATTCCCATTCTCTGCCTTAGCTTTCCATTAAATTGCACAAATAAGCGATGGTATTGTTTTAAACAAAAACTTCTATGTCAAATGTTCATTTACAGTGAAGTTTAAAAGCTATAACAAAATGCAAAAAGTGTGTTTGAAGCCTTATGTGCCAAATACTTCAGTCTTTGGTTATTGAGTTTCAACAGATGGATGGAGCCCTGTCATACATTTTACTTTAGATTATTCCAGTTATGCTTGCATCAATGTGTGACAGAGAAGGTCACAACTCACATGGCAGTAAATATGAGTCATTATAGCCATTCAGGTCATATAGCAGGCTATGTTCAGAGAGACAAAGCATATATGCCCAATTTCCTGTAACTCATACCACTGTTATTGCTGTTCTCCTCTCACAATTATTCAGCTATTTAGATGACTGGCAATGAGATAAGTTAGCTATGAACTGAACATATTTAATTACTTTCCTCTGTCATTGGAAAAACTGATTTTCATCAAGGGAAATTAGACTTTTAAGAGCCATAAAAGATGAAAGAATGGAATGGCCTTTGTCAGAGTTTTCCCAAATAAACATATGAAAAATTGCCATAGCTTTGTGAAGGTTCAATATGAAATAAGTGAAGGTAAGATTGTTATCTTTTAATAAAAACTTTGGAGTAGTTGTGGGCGTTTGACAGATTAGGTATGTTGAATTAGCACCACCCAATTGACTCTATCTCATCCTCCAATAGAGAATGAACAATATATCCCAGGTTTTGACAGACTTATTGCTATTCCTCATTTAATATGGACCCCAGAGCACTCATTTCAATACAAAGAACTCCCCTTTCCTTACTCTCTGGCAAAAAGTCATCTCAAACTCTATTTAATTTGCTCCTCATTCCCATATGCAAATCAATTCTCCAATCAGTAATATGCGGTGATGGATCTAGGTGTTTTGTGCTACTAACCTGGCTAGCTGAGAATAATTTGGCAAGTAGGATAAACAATTAAAGCAAATACATAAAACTATCATTTTAATGAAAAATATTAATCACAAACAAATGAGAACTATACACATTTAAAGCTGTGTTTGCTTTGCGCTGAGATGTGGGTAGCTAGAAAAAGGATGACTATCTGCATTGCATTCCGCATTGAAAAGCAGGACATACTCCCAAGGTAATAAATAGTAATCTCATCACATTTGCCTCAGGAATGAATTATGTACATCTCTCCAAAGCGATACAACTAAGAGATTTTTTCAGCTAATCTCAGCTCAGTTATGACTTTCTGGAAAATACTTTGAATCTGTAAATGGGTTATTTCCTGGGCAAGAAACAGCTGTTCTGGATTTTAGTCCACTGTCTTCTCAAGACCTGTGTCTACTAGGTAAGAACTACCAGTGGGGTGGGGTGACATGATTTTTCTCTCCATAGTTTAACTCTGCTAGCTTTGTATTTTTTTTTACTGTTTATTCCTACTGGTGACTTCGAAAGAGGGCCTGATTACACATGGCCTGCCCTTTTTTCTTTCGGCATATATATACACACACACACACACACACACACACATATACATACATACATACACACACACACACCACATACATATACACACACATATATATACATATGTGTGTGTGTGT
This sequence comes from Craseonycteris thonglongyai, assembly GCA_004027555.1. NCBI lineage: Eukaryota > Metazoa > Chordata > Mammalia > Chiroptera > Craseonycteridae > Craseonycteris > Craseonycteris thonglongyai. The sequence goes on along the minus strand of PVKE010049797.1, from coordinate 3,414 downwards.
ATATATATATATATATTTTTTTTTTAACGATTTTATTGATTTTTGACAGAGAGAAACAGAGACAGAGAGAGACAGAGAGAAGGGGGAGGGCCCAGAGCAGTCTCCATAGTTGACATTAGTTTTCCATATAGTTTCACTCCACAGGTGGGCGCAGGGCTGCGCAGGGCAGGAACTGGGCCGGGAGCCTCCCGCATAGGTCCTGGCAAGAACTGAACTGGGAACACACCCCAGTTCAGCATGTGGGTCCGCATGGGCTGGGGCCTGGATTCGATCCTTGGTCCCCAGGGCTTCAAAGCGAGCGCTTAACCCGCTGAGCCATCCCAGCTTTCCCTATATATATTTTTAATTGTTAAATTTATTAGGGTGACATTGGTTAGTAAAAATTACAGAGGCATTGTTTCTGAAAGTGAGCTTTCCAGGGAGAGAACATTCGTTGTGCAGAGATCCTCTAGGGGTAGGCACTGAAGCTGGAAGGAAAAAAGGCTAGAGTGGCTGCCATTGGTGCGTACAGTGCTGGCTGCCTGGGTCTGGGCAAGTGACATTAGGAAGCCCCGCTCTCTGTAAATAAAAGCTCTGTTCTCTAATATCAGCTTTATCTTAAAGTGATATGTTGGCTCCAAAATGTTTACACTTTCATCTATTTACAAATTGACCTAGAACTTGGAAAAAGAATCTGGATATTTTTTACTGAGTGTTTCTTGAAATGCTGAATAAGGGCCTTTGTGTTTTTCCTGGATTCCTTCCCTTCTGAGGGCAGTCAAATCATCTAGTGCCTCTTGCTAAAATAACACACATAGATACCAAAGTTTTGGAACAACTGGGAGCAAAATTTGTCCCTTTCTGTCTGACGTCTGTTACTTAGGAACAAATGCTTTTGCTGATTCCACTTGCAACTCAACCCACCATAAAGAAAGCAAATCAGTTGTAAGAATGTCCAGCGCCAATCCTGGGCTGACTGAGGGGAAGAGACACCGATGGTGGATAACATACTTGTTCACATGCACAAAGACCTCACTGAACAGGTCAAATTTCACAAAGGAGAAGAATATTTACATCACTTTGAATTGCCTAAGCCCATAATTTTTGCAGTAGATTTTCAAGATAGCTAGCTCTATCATCAGTGAGAACTCTGTAAAGGTGTCATCCTTCTTGAATTTACTAAAACATTATATTATGGTACCCCTGTACAAAACATATTCATCGATCTCTTCTGTCCTAATTTTAACAAACAGCCTCCTGTGGCAGTTCTTTCAGATTCAACATGTTTGTGAAATTATGTAGTTATTTATATAAATATAAGTAATACAAATTTGACATAAATATTCCTAACGTCATCTACTAAGCTTCGTGTGGGCTCTAGAAGAGAGTTACTCTTCCACAGAAATCAAACATGAGTAGCTTTGGTACTTCATAACATCCAGCATTTTTTCAGGTTCTGAATCTCTCCATCCTGAATAATCTGAGCCACCACAATTCAAACTCTTCTATTCCTGTCACTTACATGGAGTTTTAGTTTCTGAAAAGAAATAACTTCAGCCGGTGGTGAGAAAGCCTTTTAATTGACATCCTGCTGTAGCAGCTTTATGCCTAAGGGACAGGGTCCAAAGCTACGGACACAAAGCACAGAAATGATATTCCCTTTTTGCATATAGAAAGTATACTAGTTCTATAAGTAACTGGATTGCCATAGAGGGTAAAAGAAAAATGGAAGTTATAAACTCATAGAGCAGTTTATAACTTCAGGAAGAAATTTTGGTAAGCTTTCATAAGGCTGAGAAAATCAAATTGTCTATTGGACTTAGGTGTGTCTGCAGGCTGTTTCTTTCACTTGGCTCTTGATTTCTGACATCAGCGTGGCTCTTCCCTCTTTGACTTTCCTCTTTGTGCTCAAACATTCACTGCCAACTTCAGCGTGGGCTGACAGTTTTAATGTGAACGGCAGCTGTATATTGAAGCATGGGTCCCAAATCTAGCACAACAATTTTCAAAATATAATGTCCATAAGACCTGGCTTTATTTCCCAAGTCTGATACCTGCTCAGAGATGTATCAAAATAATCTTAGAGGAATCTCCATTCTGTTTTCCACTATGGAAAGCAGAATGGAGTTTCCTAAAAAAATTAAGAAGAGGATTTTATATGACTCAGTAATCCTTCTTTTGGGTGTTTACCTTAAAAATCTGAAAGCATTTATTCAGAAGGATATATGTATCCTATGTTCATTGCTTTACTATTTACAGTGGCCAAGACATGGAAACAAATGAAGTGTCCTTCAAGAGATAATTAGATAAAGAAGAGGTAGTACATATAAGCCATGGAATATTATTTGATCATAAGAAAAGATAAAATCCTACCTTTTGTGACAAGATGGATCTTGAGATTATCATGCTAAGTAAAATGGGTCAGACAGACAAAGTCAAGAACTATATGATTCCACTTATGTGGGATAAATAACTGAAAGCGACAAGTGAATAAGATAAAGAAGCAAAAACTCTTAGATACAAACAACAGTTTAGTAGGTACAAAAGGGTAAGGGGGGAAAGAGTGGTAGAAAAGGGTGAAAAGGGGGTAAAATATATAGAGATGGAAGGAGAACTGATTGTGGGTGGTGAACACACAATGCAATATATGTATAGACGATGTATTATAGAATTGTATACTTAAACCTATATAATTTTACTAATCAGTCACCCTGATAATTAAAAAAAATCCTAGAACTTTAGTCAATAGTGATTTAACAGAAATTTATTCTTTCTTTTAACATCTAAAAAAATATTGAAGAGTATCCAAAATTATGCTACAGAAAACAGTTTTTAAGAGTTCCTTTCCAGGGGAAGCCAGGATAGCTCAGTGGGTTAAGCGCTCACTTTGCAGCACCAGGGACCCTGCGGACCAGGGACCAAGGACCGAGGACCGAGGACCGAGAATCGAATCCCAGCCCCGGCCTGTGTAGACCCATATACTGAACTGGGGAGTTCCCCTAGTTCAGTTCTCTCTCTGTCTCTGTATCTCTCTCTCTCTCTGTCAAAAAAAATATATATATAATAATTATAAGAGAGTCCCTTTCTATACCTTCATTTTCTCTGACTTGCATTTTCTATAAAGCCTTTCACTTGTTGCTCCATAACATTCAGTGGGTGGTGGTGGTGGTGATAATGAATATAAAGCAGTAATATTATTAGGTGTTTTTTCTGTACCATATATATATATATATATATATATATATATATAATGTATATAAAAATATATATGTGTATATATATATATTTTTTTAATTGTTAAATTTAATGGGGTGACATTGTTTGGTAACCATTAGGTAGTTTCCAGATGTACAAGTCCACATCACATCACTCATGCATCGCATTATGTGCCCACCTCCCAGAATCAGGTCCCCCTCCACCACCATATATCTGATG
>PVKE010049796.1:0-11150 GCA_004027555.1 Craseonycteris thonglongyai | reverse complement strand
GAAAGTAGAATCCATCTCTTTACTATTTTGTGACAACCACTGTTAACATTTTGGTGTATATTTGTCTTAACCTCCCTGGCGGTATGATTATGTCAGGAATTTTGTACCAAAAGCGGTACCTTTTTTTTGCATGGAAATTTGGTGTTATGTGTTGTAGGCCTGCAATTCTTAGTATTACTTACTTAAACCTGAGCAAAGAAGACTCTAATAGACAACCCGGATGTGATAAAGTATGAAACACAAAATCATGAATTATAATCTAATAAATAATATAATTTCATTCAATAATGTAATAAAAAATAATGAAATTTGTCAGAGAAAATTCAGTAAACATCCTGAGTGTGATAAATTTTGAAACGTCTCACCTTCTCTTAAAACAATAAAATAAAACATTTGTTTTTAACTAAAGTTTTTACTTTTCTCCTTCTTCCCCTTCTCCCCCTTCCCTTCCCCCTTCTTCTTCTTCTCTGAGGAAAAACCCATTCCAGGAAGTATAAATAAACTAGAGAGACCCCAGCATAACTTGTCCCCCATCCTCCTCCCCCAAGCCCATTATCCTAGAAGGTCTGAGGACCCCTCTGGCATGCTTTCTAGGAGTCTGTGGGTTGCTAAGTAAGTCCTGGGGCTGCCTACCTTCTCCCAGCTTTAAAGATTCTCGTGTTCCAGGAAAGCTATTTTACAATATCTGTCTCCACCTGACTAGAACCATGAGGCAGCAGGTGTTTTCTGTTCAGAGCTCTGTCAGTGAATGAGCCCCATGGCTTGAGCACATTGTTTGTTCTGCCTGCCTAGGTTTCAAAGAAGCCTTTGTACAAACTGAGGTATTAGACAGCTAAAGACATCATTGTTCATCCCCTGGTGTTGGCAGGTGCTCAGGTTAAACAGGAATGATTAAAGGGCTCCCTGGTGTTAGGAAAGGCAAGAAGAATAAACACTCATTATCATGAGCAGCATTACCAGACACTGCTATGAGCTTTACATGTGTCATCTCATCTAGTCCCCTGAACCATATTATTAGGATGACAATATTATGATCTTAAGTATTATTACCTACATTGTACATATGAGAAAACTGAAGCTCTAAATGATTATGAAATTGCCTTAGGACACTCTGTTAATAAGTGACACAATTGGTATAGAAACCTGCAGAACTATCTAGATACAAGTGCAACAGTAGTTTTTCCAGGATTCTCAAGGATTAAGAGATAAAGCCATAACATCCCAAGACAACACAGTGTTCTCAGGGGTTTCCTTCTTTGGGGGTTCAGTCTCTCATTCCTTCATTGACATGTCAGTGTGTGAGCCCCAGCTTTGTTCTGGAAGGGGAAGACAAAGAGGTGAACAAGACACAATCTTTTCCTTTTAGGGTCTCAGAGCCTAGCAGAGAAATAAAGTAGATCATACATTACCATTTGTTACAAGTGCTCTAATATAGATTGACTCAAAGTGCTACAGTATATCAGCAGACATGATGGAATGAGGGCCTCTGAAAATATTCTCCTCCATAAAAACAATGAGAACATTGCCAAAAAAAGTCTCAAAATCAATGTTTTCATAGTTCTGGAAATTAACAAAAGCCTGCAACTGTCTTGGAAGTGTTTATTAAGGGAAAAATGCTAAGTTTCATTTTCAATAAAAAATTATAAGGTATACAAAGAAACAAGAAAGTATGGCCCATACCCCCAAAAAATTAGTCAATAGAAACAGTGCTTGAGGAAGCTCACATGTTGGACTTACTAGACAAAGACCATAAGTTGGATATTTTAAACATGCTCAAAGAATTGAAGAAAACTATAAGATCAATGTCTCACAAAGTATACAATATCAATAAAAAATAATTATTTTTAAAAAGTCAAATAAAAATTCTTAAGTTGAAAAATACAATAAGTGGCACAAAAATTTTTACTAAAGGGATTCAATATTAAATTTGAGCAGTCAGAAGAAACAATCAGGAAACCTGAAGACAGACCATTGGAGATTTTCCAGTGTGAAGAACAAAAAGGAAAAAGCATTAAGAAAAATGAATAGACTGGGAAAGCTGGGATGACTCAGTGGGTAAAGCGCTCACTTTGAAGCCTGGAGGACCAAGGATCATATCCCAGCCCCGGCCCATGTGGACCCATATGCTGAACTGGGGTGTGCCCCCAGTTCAGTTCTTGCCAGGACCTATGTGGGAGGCTCCCGGCCCGGTTCCTGCCCTGCGCAGCCCTGTGCCCGCCTGTGGAGTGAAACTATATGGAAAACTAATGTCAACTGTGGAGACTGCTCTGGGCCCTCCCCCTTCTCTCTGTCTCTCTCTGTCTCTGTTTCTCTCTGTCAAAAATCAATAAAATAAATCTTTAAAAGAAAAATGAATAATCACAAAGACCTATGGGACATCATTAAGTATACCAACATGCACACAATGGGAGTTTCAGAAATAAAGAGGGGAGAGATAGGAACAGAAGGAATATTTAAAGAAATAATGGCCAAAAACTTTACAACTTTGATGATTTATCTACACATAATCGTCTCAATAGACATACAAAAAACATTTAACAAAAAGCCGACATCCTTTCATGATAAAAGCACTCAAGGGAAGCAGGGATGGCTCAGTGGGTTAAGCGCTCACTTTGCAGCCCCAGGGACCCAGGATCGAAACCCGGCCCCAGCCCGTATGGACCCATATGCTGAACTAGGGAGTGCCCCCCATTTCAGTTCTCACCGGGGCAAAACCCCGGCCCAGTTCCTGCCCTGTGCAGCCCCGCCCACCTGTGGAATGAAACTATGTGGAAAAACCAATGATGTGCAACTACGGAGACTGTTATGGGCCCTCCCCCTTCTCTCTGTCTCTGACTGTCTCTCTCTCTCTCTCTCTCTCTCTCTCTCTCTCTCTGTCAAAAACAATAAATAAATCTTAAAAAAAAAAAAAGCACTCAAGAACCAAAAGGGCATTTCATCAAAATGATAAAGTGTATCAATGAAAAATCCACAGGTAACATCATACGTACTTAACTGTGAAAGGCTGAAAATTTTCCACCTAGGACATGGAATAAGGAAGGATGTCTACTCTCACCATTTCTCTTCATCATTGTACTGGAGGACAATCAGGTAATTTAATCCAACTTAAAAATGGGATGACATGATTATATATATATATATATATATATCCTAAGGAAGCCACAAACACACAAAAACTATTAGAAGTAATAAACAAATATAGAATGTTTGTAGGATACAAGATCAAAATATAAATAATAATTATATTTCTTTACACTAACAGTGAATAACCTGGAAATTAAATTTTAAAAATAATTCCTTTATAATAGCATCAAGAACATTTCTTAATATTTAGAAATAAGTTTATCAAAAGAAGTACAAGATTTGTTAACTATAAAACTATAAAACATTGTTGAAAGGGATTGCAGAAGACCCAAATAAATGGAAAGAAATCCAGTGATCATGATTTTGAAGGCATAATACTGTAAAATGGGAATGCTCTCCAAATTAGTCCACATATTTATTGCAATCCCATTAAAATATTGACTGGCTTTTGTTTTGCAGAAATTGACAATCTGGTTCTAAAATGTACATGGAACTGCAAAGAGCCTAAAACAAGCAAAATGATCTTGAAAAAGAACAAAGTTGGAGGTCTCACACTTCCTGACACTAAAATTTACTACAATGCTACAGTAATCAAAATAGTGTGCTACTGGTATGAAAGTAGACAAATAGATCAATAAATAGCACTGAGCCCAGAAAAAAAAAAAAATATATATATATATATTATGATCAACTAGCTTTCAACAAGGATACCAAGACAATTCAACCTTGAATGAATAGTCTCTTTTCCACTCTGTATACTAAAATTTACTCAAAATGGAACATAGACCTAAATGTAAGAGCTAAAACTGTAAAACTCTAAGAAAACATAGACATAAATCTTTATGACCTTGGATTAGGCAGTATTTTCTGAAATAAGATACCAAAAGCATAGCAACAGCAAAAAATCGGTAACTAGAATTTTTTCAAAATTAGGCACTTTGGTGCTCCAGTGGACATTCAAGAAAGTAAAAAGACAACCCACAGACTGGGAGAGATGTCTGTAAATCATATATCTTATAAAAGACTAATATCCAGAATATAGAAAGAACTCTTACAGTTCAACAATAAAAAAAAGCCCAATTTTTTAATGGGCAAAACATTTGTGTACATATGTCCCCAGATCAGATATATATTAAGTAGAAAATTACCCCATGAAAAATGCTCAACATCATTAGTTACAAGAGAATGCAAATCAAAACCATAATCAGATACGACTTCATACCTACTAGGATGGTTATGTAAAAAAAGATTGATAATAACAAGTATTGACAAGAATGTGGAGATATTGGAACACTCATAGATTGCTGGTGAGAATGCTAAGAGCTAAGTGATGTAGTACTTTGGAACACAATTTGGAGATTCCTCGAAAAATTAAACATGTAGTTATTATGCGACCCAGCAATTTTACTCCTATATGTATGCTCATAACAACAATATTCATAATAGCCAAAATATGAAAAAATCCAAATGTCAATTAATTGATGAATGGTAAACAAAATGTAGTTTATCCATACAATGAAATATTATTCAGCCATAGAAAGAAATGAAGGACTTATATACAGGGTCTGGCAGAAGTAACACCCCTTTTTATGAGCTGGTAATCTATACCAAATCTTTTATTACAAAATCATAAGCATGTATGATGTTGGCATTACTTCTGCCAGACCCTGTATATTACAAATGGATGAATCTTGAAAACACTATGTTAAGTAAAAGAAGCCACATACAAAAGATCATACCTTATATCATTTCATTAAGTGATATGTCCAGAATAGGCAGATACATGGAAACAGAAAGTAGATCAGTAGTTGACAGGCTTGGTATAAGTGTGGATCAGAGAGTGACTGCTAATGGGTACCAGGTTCTTTGGGGGATACTGAAAATACTGTGGAATTAGGTAGTGATATTGATTGGACAACTTTGTGAATATACACACTGAATTATACAATTTAAAAGGGTGAATTTTGGGAAGCCAAGATGGCTCAGCAGGTTAAGTGCTCGCTTTGCAGCCCCAGGGACCAAGAATTGAGTCCCAGCCCTGACCCTTGCATGCCCAGGTGCTGAACTGTGGTGTGCTTCCTATACAGGAGGCCTCCAGTTTGGTTCCCACCCTGCGCATCCCCCACCCAAATGTGTGGAGCAAGGCCATGTTGAGAACTGATGGCTGTGGAGACTACTGTGGGCCCTCCCCCTTCTCTCTGTCTCTGTCAAAAACAATAAATAATAAAATTTTTAAAAAATGTTTAAAAAAGGGATGAATTTTATGATATGTGGAAAATATATACAGTATATATATATATATAGATAGATAGATATAGATATATATATATCACCATATACCTTGGTTTTATGGTGTGTGACTTAACAGTGCTATAGGAGCTCAAAGGAAAGCTAAAATTCATATGAGGGAACCAAGAAGTGTTCCCTGAAGAGGTGACATAAGCTCTCCTCTTTCTAACTCTCAGGTCTCTGAAACATAGTTGGCTTATAACCATTTTCCAAAGTGATGCCTCACCATATCAGTAAGGTCCCACTTCACAGCCTGATACTGCTTCGTATGCCTTTCTTTCCTCGGTACAGGCTCTACATCACATTCCCAAAATCTACCGAGCCCCGTTTGACCATCTGTTCTTCAGTGCAACTTTCTTCTACAGCTGAATATATTTTCCAGAGTCATTTTCATTTTGTTCTTTTTTATTATTTTATTTTATTTTATCATTATTATTATTAGCTTCAAGTATACAAAAAAACATAATGATTAGACATTTACACACTTCACAAAGTGATAACCCCAAAGAGGCTACTAACCCTCTGACACTTTATGTGGCTATTACAATACCATTGACTATATTTCCTATGCTGTGCATGAACTACATTTTATTTTATTTTTTTTAATTGTTAAATTTATTAAGGTTACATTGGTGAGTAAAAATTATATAGTTGCAGGATACAAAATCAATGTACAAAAATCAATCGCATTTTTATATGCCAACAACAAAACATCAGAGAGGTGAGAAAATCCATTCCTTTTGCAATCGCAAACAAAAACATGAAATGCCTAGTAATAAATCTAACAAAGAATGTGAAGGACTCATACACTGAAAACTGTAAGACATTATTAAAAGGAATTGAAGAAGACACAAAGAAATGGAAAGATATTCCATGTTCATGAATTGGAAGAATCAACATAGTTTAAATGGCCATATTACCAAAAGCAATATATAGATTCAATGCTATTCCCATCAAAATTTCACAGACATCCTTTCAAAAAATAGATTTTTTAAATCATCAAATTCATATGGAACCACAAAAGATCCCGAATCATCAAAACTATCCTAAGAAAAAATAATTAAACAGGGTCATCTCACTGCCTGACTTTAATCTGTACTACAAAACCTCAATAATCAAAACAGCTTGGTGCTGGCAGAAAAAGAGATACATGGACAAATGGAACAGAATTAAAAACTCAGAAATGAACCCACAAATATATGGACAGATTATTTTGGACAAAGAAGCAAAAAGTATATAGTGGTGAAATGAAAGCCTCTTCAGCAAATGGTACTGGGAAAATTGGAAAACTGCATGCAAAAGAATGAATCTGAACTGGGATCTGTCACAATATTAACACCACAAAATTAACTCAATATGGATTAAAGACCTCCAAATAAAACCTAAAACAATAAATCGTATATAAGAAAACATTGGTGCTAAGCTTATAGACCTGGGGCTCAGGGAGGATTTTATGAACCTGACCTCAAAGGAAGGAAAGTAAAAGCAAAAATAAATGAATGGGACTTTATCAAATTAAAAAGTTCTGCACAGCAAAGGAAACCGTCAACAAAGCAAAGAGACAACCAATCAATTGGGAGAAAATATTTGTAAACAATGCCTCTGATAAGGAGCTAATATCTAAAATATATAAAGAAGTTGTACAACTCAAGAACAAAAAAAAAAACCCAAGAAATTCAATTTAAAAATGGGTAGAAAACCTAAACAGACGCTTCACCACGAAAACATACAAATGGCCAACAGACATATGAAAAAAATGTTCAGCTTCACTAGCTCTTAGGGAGATGCAAATCAAAACCACAATGAGATAGCACCTCGCACCTGCTAGAATGGCTATAATTGAAAAGACCAACAAGTACTGGAGCAGCTGTGGAGAAAAAGGACCCCTTATACACTGCTGGTGGGAATGCTAATTGGTACAACTGCTTTAGAAGACAGTATGGAGATTCCTCAGAAAATTGGTAATGGAGCTACCCTATGACCCAGCAATCCTTTTTCTGGGTACCTACCAAAAAACTTGAAAACTTTAGTCCATAAAGACATATGTACCCCAGTGTTCATTGCAGTGCTACTCATGGTGGCCAAGATGTAGAAACAACCAAAGTGTTCCTTGATAGATGACTGGTTAAAAAAGCTGTGGTACATTTACACAATGGAATATTGCTCAGCTATAAGAAAAGATGAAATTCTGCCGTTTGCAGCAACATGAATGGAACTTGAGATCATCATGCTAAGTGAAATAAGCCAGACAGAAAAAGCTAAGAACCATATGACTTCACTCATATGTGAAATATAAAATGGAAAGCAACAAAGAAGAAAATCTCATGGACACAGTCAATAGTTAAGTGGTTACCTGAGGAAAAGAAGGGAGAAGGGTGTGAGGGGGGGGAGGGGGAGCTAAATATATGGTGACGAAAAGAGTTGTATACCTGGAATCATAGTCATTTTTTTAAAGATTTATTTTGTTGTTTTTGACAGAGACAGAGAGAGACAGAAAGAAGGGGGAGGGCCCAGAGCAGTCTCCATAGTTTTCAGCATGGTTTCATTCCATGAAAGGGGGGGGGCATGCAGGGGGCAAGAATTGAACTGGGGGCCTCCCACATGGGAAGCACGCCCCAATTCAGCATATGGGTCTGCACAGGCTGGGGCCAGGATTCAGTTCTCGGTCCCCAGAGCTACAAGTCAAGAGCTTAACTCGCTGAGCCATCACATCTTCCCCCATAGTCATTTTTTTTTTTTAAGATTTATTTTTATTGTTTTTGACAGAGAGAGATACAGAGACAGAGAGAAGGGGGAGGGCCCAGAACAGTCTCCATAGTTGCGCATCATTGTTTTTTCCACATAGTTTTATTCCACAGGTGAGTGCTGGGCTGCACAGGGCAGGAACTGGGCTGGGGTCTCATCCCAGTGAGAACTGAACTGGGGGCACTCCCCAGTTCAGCATGCAGGTCCGCATGGGCCGGGGCCAGGATTTGATCCTCAGTCCCCGGGGCTGCAAAAGTGAGTACTTAACCCACTGAGCCATCCCGGCTACCCCCCACCCCACCCCCATAGTCATTTTTAAAGCAATATCTAATAGACATCTTGTTTGAAAATTTTCATATTTTCCCCATGTTCAAGGCTGGAGAAAGATGGGAGAGAGTCTGCCCTTAAAGGTATAGAGTAAGGGGGTTCTAGGGACTGAATGTCAGGGTGTAAGGGGCCTTATCCTGTGACTGGTAGCATGGTTTTGCTAAGCACTATGCTTGCACCATGGTTGTGTGCCACAGAAGAATGCTGATATGGAAACCATGGCCCAGTGCCAGGATCCATTAGGTTGTGTATTGATCTAAATGGGAGACAGAGTACAGAAACAGAAATAGCAACCAGTGGTGGAAGCATTCAAGGGCACTGTGGGCAAAGGATAGATTTAGAGAGAGGCTGGGAGGAGTGGAGTCCTAACCCTAAGTCCTGGAGCAGAAAGTGTTCATCCTTAGAATAAGGAGGAGCCTCCACTCTGACTCTGCACGGTAGCACTGCTAAGGTGTGAGAAAGTCAGTTCCTCTGAGTTAGGGTGGTTTTGAAATGAGAGAAGAGGCATTTGGGGATCTAAGGCCATTTGGGCTGAAGTAACAAATAAACGAGGCCAATTCTTTAAAAGCACAAATTACCACAGCTTACTCAATATGAAACAGATAATTTGAATAGTCCAACTATTAAGAAAATTGAACTTAAAACTTTAAAACTCCCAGAAAAGAAATATCTAGACCCAGAAAGTTTTATCAAATGTTTAATGAAGAAATAACACCAATTCTATGTAATCTCTTATAGAAAACAGAAGAGGAAACAATTTTCAATTCATTTTGTGAAGCTATCATTATTCTGATACCAAAAGTCAGACAAAGACAAGATAAAAAAACTACTGACCAATATACTTTATAAATATAGATGCAAAAGCCCTTAACAGAATATCAGCAACTAGAAATCAATAATACAAAAAACAGTTATACAACACAATCAAGAGTGTTTATTGCCAGGGATACAAGACTGGTTCAATATGGGGAAAATCTATCATATTAACAGATTTAAGATGAAAAATCACATGATCACAAAATTTAAAATTATTCTATAAAATAAAACACCCCTTCATAATAAAAACTTTCAGAAAAATAAGATAAGATATAGAACATCCACAAAAACTTAACGGCTAACATTATCCTGAAGTATCCTTATATTTATAGCTAACATTGTCAAGAGCTAGGCAAAGATGTCTGTTTTCATAACTGTCATTTCATACAGTGCTTGAAATTCTAGCCAGTGTAATCAAGGCATGAAAAGGAAATAAACAGCATATAGAATGGAAAGAAAGGAATAAAACTGCATTTACTTGCAGATGACAAGATTGTCTATGCAGAAACTCTCACCAAATATACAAATAAACTACTAGAACTAAGTAAGTTCAGGAAGGTCACAGGATAAAGAAAAAACATACAAAAATAATTTGTACTTCTATATATAACAACTATCATGTGGAAACAAATTAAAATACAATACCATTTACAATTGCTTAAAGACAAAAAAATTACTTATGTGTAAATCTAGCAAAACATGTAGGATTTGTATGCTGAAAACTAAGCAATACTGATGAAAGAAATCAAAGAAGATATTGTGTTCATGAATTGAAAGACTCAACACAGTAAACATGTTAATTCTTCCAAATTGATATACAGGTACAACACAATTTCTATTAAAATCCTAGCAAAGGTTTTCGTAGATACAGATTTTTAAAAAATGTATATAGAAAGGCAAAGTAACTTAGATACCTTAATTTTTTTTTTTTTTTTCTTTTTTGCAAAGGAAGAAGAAACTGGGAAGAATCTATGTACCCAAGTTTCAGGGGTCGGGGGAAGTTGGAAAGGGGCACCAGATATATGGTGATGGAGGGAGAGCTGATTCTGAGTGGTGAGCACATAACGCAATGTATAGACGATGTAATGTAGAGGTGTACACCTGGAAACTATGTAATTGTTACCAACCAATGTCACCCCAATAAATTTAACAATAAAACACACACAAAAAAAGAGTTATTATGAGCTATAGTCATCCAAACTGTGTAGTGTAGTATTGTTAGAAGTACAGTGTTCCCTCGCCACTTCGCACTTCATGTTTTGCGGCTTCAGTGCTTCGTGGGTTTTTCCAAAATATTCATCAAAAAATAAAAATGAAAAAAGACAACTATGTCGGCAGCCACATGGCGGAAAGGAGCGTTGTTTCATGTGGATGCGCGCGAGAGAAGGATCCCTGCATGTCCGACAAAGAGATGAGTTGACTCAGAGTCCATCCCACGGGCTCTCATAAAGGCGCGTGATTGGTTTCCGGGGCGACATCGACCCATGAGAGGACGAGTGGCTTTATCCCTGTGAGCTGATTGTCTGCGCATCATCGCAGCCTCACCCAGCATCTTCTCTTGTTGTATCTCGCCAGTCTTGTCCATGATGTTGACTGTCTCGCATACTGTATTTTAGTGTTGTGTTGGCGATAACTTGTTTTGTTTAAGCGATCACTTTTTTTATTAATGAAGCCCTTATAATGCCGCCTAAGCGCTGTGCCCCTGCCAAAGCTTCCTCCGGGGCGCCCAAGAGGAAGAAGATGATGACCATCAGCGAAAAAGGGAAACTTTTAGATATGATCCAAGAGGGCAGAAGTGATGCATCTGGGGCACGCCATGACGGGGTGAATGAATCTACAGTGCGGTCCATCAAGAAAGAGGAAGCAAACAGCCGCAAAACTGCTTCAAT
>PVKE010049795.1:0-11150 GCA_004027555.1 Craseonycteris thonglongyai | reverse complement strand
TCGAATCCCGGCTCCGGCCCAGGCAGGACCCACGTGCTGAACTGGGGAGTTCCCACAGTTTGGTTCTCTAACTGTCTCTGTCTCTGTCTCTCTCTCTATCTGTCAAAAAGTAAAATAGAAATAACTATGCACTGAAGACAAAAAGATAATTTCTCTCTATAAATGTGAAAAGATAAAAAAAAAAAACAAAAAAACAAAACTGCCATTCTCCAGAGCATTTTCTTAATCAGTTGAGATTTTGCTTCCCTGCAAATGTCGCCGGTTTGGCTCAAGTAAACTCATTAAAGTTCTCTACATGTTTGGATGTTTTTTTGTTGACATTACTTGGCATAGTCAGCAGGATTACAGAGAAGCCCACTCAGGACCACCCTGTGGACCCGGATTCAGTGCTAGGTACCAGCAGGGGCCCACTGTGCCCCACTGGCTCCCTGCTTCCTATCAGGTGAGTTTGCGTGAGTTTTTCTTAGATGTTCAGACTTTTCTGTTTTAAGGTAGGAGGCCCTAACTTTATTTGAGCTGTCTTTTAAAAAATCCTCAAGTTAGCATTAAAAGTTAAGGGTTGAGATAACCCAGGCTAAGGACAAGAGTTGAAATAACTCAGGGACAGGAGAAAAAGATGGGTGGTTGGAAAAGAAACATGGGTGGCTGGTTTTTTTAATTTCAGCTTTTCAATGGAATTGTTTACTGCGAGTCTGAACAAAACCTTTTGCTGGATAAATGAGACTCTGAACTTGTTTAGCTCTGAAGAGGCATTTACTCCCTCCAGCTCAAATTTTGGGTATTCTTATGTGACTAAGAATCTATGTGGAGGTGTTTAAAGGACCCTAATTTCCTTTAGAAGTTTTTCCCTTGTCTCTACCTTTTCTTTTCTTAAAGACATTTCTTATGCCCTGTCCCTAACCAGTTGACATTAATTTCTCAAAGCTCCAGATTTCCCATCTATTTACATATAAAATTAAGTAGATGAACCAGAGAAGCAGTTCTCAGCCCAGTGACTCATAACATCTTTTTATAAGACATATTTTATAACTCCCTTTTACTATCCTGAAGATATCCATTAGCAAATAACATACTTACACATACATTTTAATCAATGCACTGCCTTATATATAAAAGGAAAAATAAAAACTAATATATGAAATACTATTATTCAGTGAATATATCAATGCTTAAAACTGCACTGTAAAATATAATAAAGTGGTCAGATACTTGTATCTGTACATAGAATCACCTCAAATGTAACACATATACATGCAAACTGGTACTGACAGAACTCTCAAATTAAAGAGGAGAAAAAAGAAAAACTGTGGCAGGCTGAATAATGGCCCTCAAAAGAAGTCTATAGCCTAATCACTGGTACTTTGTATGGCAAGTGTTATCTTTTATGACAAAGGTTTTTGAGATGTAACTAAATTAAGGATCTTAAAATGGGGGAGATTATCATTGATCATCCAGGTGGACCTCAAAGCAATCACAAAGTGTCCTTATAAAAGGGAGGCAGAGGAAGAGTTCAGACAGAAAAGGAAAAGGCAATGTAGTACTGACCATGTGTTTCCAATATTTTGACATCTGGAACCTTGCCCCTCCCAGTTAGCCAATTTTTAGAAATAATAAATGACTTGCCAGTGCATGCATCTTTCATATGCAAACCAACCAATTCAGAACATCCCCCAAACCACTCCTTTTCAGGGCTCTCACACTCCAGGACACCACCCACCAGCTCTAAGCACTCCAGGGCCAGGTCCCAGACAACAGCCCCAGAGCCTGCTTAAAGTATTCAAATCAGCCAGTCCTTACCCTGCTTACTCTACCTTGCCCAAACCTTCCCATGGAAACCACAATATAGATTCCTGCCTACAGTTCCCCCTTTTGCCTGTCCCTCCTGGATGACCCTGATGCTTCCTTATTTGGTCCCCTGTGGTACGGTGTGCCCCTTTCTCTTAGAAACTATAAGCATAAAAACTCCTCACCGTACCTGAATAATAACAAAACCTACATTTTAAAAACGTGACCACAGGAGGCAGAGATAAGAGGATGAAGCCACAAACCAAGGACTGCCCACAACTATTATACTACAAGCTGAAAGAGGCAGGGAACAGGTTTGTCCTGTAGAGCCTCTGGAGGAGTGCAGCCCTACCAATATTTGATTCTAACGCAGTGAAACTGATGCCAGAATTTTGGCTTCCAAACACTTAGAGAATACATTTCTGTCATTTTAAGTACCAGGTTTGTGGTAATTTTTTACAGAAGCCATAAGAAATTAATACAAACATCAACATGTCCATATCCCAGGGAAGGGAAAGAAAAAAAAAAAGAAAAAAGGAAAAACATGTTAAGTTAAAAACAGACATAAAGTAAAATGGAAGAAATAAAATTGAGTACTTCAAGTATTACAGTAAATGTGAATTTTGCTAATATTCAGTCTAGATTTTTATATGGGTAATCATAAGTGAGATTCGTTTATTATTTTCCTTTGTTGTGTAAAGAAAAAAATCAGGGGATGCAGGATGGCTCAGCGGGTTGAGCGCTCCCTTTGTAGCCCCGAGGTCCAAAGATTGAGCCCCAGCACTGGCCTGTGCATACCCATATGCTGAATTGTGGTGTGCTTCCCATGGGGTGGGGGCGGCAGTTTTGTTCCTGCTGGGGCGAGCTTCCATGTAGGAAGCCCCTGATTCGGCCCCCAGCTTGCGGGGGCGTGCCTCCCATGCAGGAGGCCCATGGCCCAGTGCCTGCCCTGCGTGGCCCCACTGGCTCCACAGCCACCTGTATGGAATGAAACTTTGTTGAAAAACTAATGACATACAACTATGGAGACTACTCTGGGCTCTCCCCCTTCTCTCTCTTTCTCTGTCTCTGTCTCTCTCTGTCAAAAACAATAAAATAAATCTTTAAAAAAAAGAAACAAAACCAGCAGTACATTAAAACAAAAGAATTCCATGACCAAATGTAGTTTATTTCAGGAATCTAAGGATGGTACAAAGTCACCATTTTAATTCACTATATTAATCACATCATCCTTTATATACATTTATCAACTCTATAGATGCTAAAAGTGCATGTGACAAAATTCAACATGCACTCTTGAACAAAATTGTGAAGAATAAATTGTAGAGAATATAATAAATGCTTCCTTAAAATAATAAGATATGGGGAAGCCAGGATGGCTCAGTGGGTTAAGCGCTCACTTTGCTGCACCAGGGACCGAGGATCAAATCCTGGCCCCGGCCCATGCGGACTCACTTGCTGAACTGGGAAGTACCCCCAGTTCAGTTCTCACCGGAGACTGCTCTGGACTCTTGGTCTCTCTCTCTCTCTCTCTCTCTCACACACACATTAAAATAAATCTAAAAAAATAAAAAGAACTTACAATTAAAAATAATCATTAAAATAATAATAATAATAATAAGATATGTGTATCTCAACCCAAGCCAGTTACATTTTGTTTAATGGGAAAACACTAAAAGTATTCTCATTAAAATGATAACTAAAATGACAATGCTTACTATTATTACTGTTCTTTAGCATTTTGCTAGATGTGACACCCAAATTCAATGAGCCAAGAAAATATAAAATTATAAAAATTGTTAAGAAGAAAATAAAACTACTATTTACAGACAATATTGTGTATCTAAAAAACCCAAGAGAATGAAGTGGAAAACCAATATAGACAAAAGAATGAAGAACAACTTGACTTCCACAGACTTTCCAAACAAAGAGGGGGAAAGTTTACTGAATAAAGGGTGTTGGATCAACTAGGTAGCATCTAGAAAGATAGTTTAAACCCTACAACATACTGCATACCTTTCAACAAGGCAAACTGAAAATGAATTAGAGGTTGATGTGTGTGCATACATACATACACACACATACATACATAGTATCAAGTAAACTTTAGAGAGTAAAATAAAGCAGAGTAAAAGGGATAAGGATGGCCAAAGAAAGACTCTGAGGATGTGATATTGGAGCCTATCTCCAGCAATAACAAAAACTCAAACAACCTACTTTACACCTAAAAAAACTAGAAAAGAAAGAAAATCAAATAAGGCTTAAAATCAGTAGAAGAAAATAATAAAACTCAAAGCAGGGTAAGTTGGGATGCTCAACGGGATGAGCACTTGCTTTGCAGCCCCGGAGCCTGAGGATCAAATTCCGGCCCCAACCTAGGGGTACCCATATGCTGAACTGGGGTGTGCTCCCAGTTCAGTTCTTGCTGGGGCCCATGCGGGAGGCTCCTGGCCCAGTTCCTGCCCTGCACAGCCCTGTGCCCACCTGTGGAATGAAACTATATGGAAAACTAATGCTGTCAACTACGGAGACTGCTCTGGGCCCTCCCCCTTCTCTGTCTCTCTCTGTCTGTCTCTCTCTGTCAAAAAAAAGAAAAAAAACAATAAAAATAAATCTTCA
This sequence comes from Craseonycteris thonglongyai, assembly GCA_004027555.1. Lineage (NCBI taxonomy): Eukaryota > Metazoa > Chordata > Mammalia > Chiroptera > Craseonycteridae > Craseonycteris > Craseonycteris thonglongyai. The sequence continues at coordinate 6,746 of PVKE010049795.1, read as the reverse complement.
AAAATCAAAGCAGAAATAAAGAAAATGACAATAGAAACCATCAATAAACTTAGAGCTGGTTCTTTGAAGAGATAAACAAAACTGACGGATCTTAAGCTAGACTAACCAAGAAAAATCAGAAATAAACAAAATCATAAATAAAAGAGGAAAAGTTACAATTGATACCACAAATATACAAAGAATCATTAAGAGACTACTATGAACAATCACATACCAACAAATTGGACAACCTAGAAGAAATAAATTCCAAGAAACATACACTCTTTCCAGACTAAACATAAAGAAATATAAAATCTGAACAGAATGATTACTATTAAACTCATTAAATCAGTAATCAAACACTTCCCAACAAACCAAAGTCCAGAACCAGATGGCTTCACTGGCAAATTCTAACGAACGTTCAAAGAAGATTTAATACCTGTCCTTCGCAAACTCTTCCAAAAATTGAAGTGGAGGGAACACTTCCAAACTCATTTTACAAGGCCAGCATTACCATGATACCCAGATCAGAGAAGAACACCACACACAAACACACACAAAAGAAAATACAGACCAATAACCTTAATGAACATAGATGCAAAAATCCTCAACAACATATTAGGAAATCGAATTCAACAATACATTAAAAGGATCATATAGTAAGAGCAAATAGGACTTTGTTCCAGGAATCCATGATGGTTTAACATCCACAAATCAATCAACTTGATGCAACACATTAACAAAATGAAAGATAAAAATCATATGCTCATATCAATAGATGTAGAAAACGTGTTTGACGAGATCCAATATCCATTTAGTTATAATAAAAACTCTCAGCAAAGTGGGAATAGAGTGAACATAACTAAACATAATAAAGGCCATATACACAGTCTGACAATATAAGTTCACAAACTCATCCTTGAAAAAGTGCTATATACCTCATTGCTGAATGTCGCCATGGGACACCTTCAAAGTACTCCCCTCAGGAAACTATGTGCTAACACCAGTGCCTCATCCACCAGTCAAAACAATTTTGGAATTCTCTTTCTGGAATGACCATCAGAGCCATCATCGTATTACCCTTGATGTCCTGAATGTCATCAACATATCTTCCTTTCAATATTTCCTTTATCATTGAGTAAAGAAAAAATTCTTTGGGCCCAGATCAGGTGAGTAGGGAGGGTGTTCCAATACAGTTATTTATTGGTTAAAAACTCCCTCACAGACAATACCGTGGAAGCTGGTGCACTGTCATGATGCAAGAGCCATGCATTGTTGGCGAAATTTTTGTCTAACTTTTTCACGCAGTCTTTTCAGTACTTTCAAATATTCGTAGTAAACCTGGTTGACTACTTGTCCAGTTGGCACAAAAAAAGGTTAGCAACATCATTTTGATTCTTGATTTGTACTGACAGAAGTTTTTTGGTCGTGGAAAACTGGCTGACTTCCATTGTGCATTCTGACGCTTTGTTTCAGGGTTGTATTAGTACACTCATGTTTCATCACCAGTGATAATATGGCCCAAAATATCATCTTGCCTCTCCAAAAGGTCTTGGCAAACTTTGACTCTCCTTTGTTTCTACTCATCAGTGAGCTCCTTCGGGACAAATTTTCACATATCTTTTCTATGCTAATATTTTCAGTGAAGATTTTCTTGTTTCTCTATTGATGTTTACTTGGTCTGCTATGGTTCTCACAGTTAGCTGACAATTTTGACAATTCAATGAATTTTTGCAATGTTGTTATCAGTTCTGCTTATTACTGGCTGCCCTGATCTCTCATCAGTGACACTTTCTCTCCCTTCAGAAAAACGTTTAATCCATTTGTATACACCATTTTCTTCACAGTATTATCCCCACCAACTTAGACTAACAAGTCCCTGATTTCACTTCTACTCTTGCCAAGTTTAACAAGAAATTTAATGTTTGTTTATTACTCTGATTCAAGCTCTAACATTCTTGAGATGACATACAAGCAACATCAGGGATGCCAGGATAGCTCAGCAGGCTGAATGCTTGTTTTGCAACCTCAAGGTCCAGAGATCAAATTCAGACCCTGGCCCATGCAAACTCATATGCTGAACTGTGGCACAACTGGTAACCACCAGGATGGCATGGTGGTGAAGGTTCTCACCTCCCATGTGGGAGGCCCCAGCTTGGTTCCCGCCCTGTGCAACCCAACATCCACCTGTGTGGAATGAAACTATGTCACAACTAATGATGTACAACTATGGATACTGCTCTGGGCCTAATCCCCTTCTCTCTCTCACCTTCTCTCAAACAATAAAATAAATCTTAAAAAACAACAAAAAAAAAAACAAGCAACAACAATAATGAATGCCACTCACCACCACTCATCAACATAAACACAGCTCTGAGACTGATATACCAAGGTTATGAAACCTTACTAAGTTGTTTGTACAGTGCAGCCAACATAAGAGCACGGTGTCAAGTTTGCAAACTTGTCAGACCTTGTATAACAAACCCATAGCTAGCCTCACACCAATAGGGAAAAGCTAAGAGTCCACTCTTAGATCAGGAATAAGACATGGATGCCCACTCTCACCACTTTTATGCAACATAGTATTAGAAATCCCAGCTACAGAAATTAGGCAGAAAAGGGAATAAAAGGCATCCAAATCATAAGTGAAGAAGTAAAACTCATTATTTGCAGATGACAGATCATATATATCAAAAAACTGAAAGACTCCACCAAAAATCTGATCGGACTAATAAATGAATTTAGTAATGTAGCAGGATATAAAACGAGTCAATTCTCCTTCCATCACCGTATATTTGATCCCCTTTTCCCTTTTCTATCCCCCTCCTCCCCACTTACCCTCTGGTAACCATGAAACTATTGTCTGTGTCTGTATCTGTGGGTTTTTGTTTCTTGGTCTTGTTTAAAATTACATAATTTCACTAAGCAATGTCATCCCAATAAATTTAATAAAAAAGAAAATATTAAATAAATCATTAAATAATTTTATAACTGTCTATTTGACGCCCTTGTCCTTTTTCTTTTACTATTTTACCCACCTTTTAACGACATTTGAATGAATTTTATGACATTCTCACAATCTGAGAAATTCCCTTTTGATCCAACAATTCTACTTCGAGGTATCTATTCTACCAAATAAGCTCCCACATATGCAAATTTATTTTTGTGTAAGTTTGTATACAAAAGCCAAAGAACTCTTATTTTTTAAAGTTAAAATAACATATTATTATTTAATTATTTCATCTCTCAGCTTTTTCTCTACCATACTAATTGGCAGGTGTGGTTTTACTCCCCATTATTCACAATGTTTTTGTTTGTTTTGTTTTTCACAAAATATTGAACCAAGTTTCCTCAATATGAGCTATAGAACACAAACCCAAAGCTCAACCAAAAAGGAGTCATATCATCTAGTGTTACAAAAGTGAAAGGCCAGGGAAAGCTGGGATGGCTCAGCGGGTTATGCGCTCAGTTTGCAGCCCCGGGGACTGAGGATCGAATGCCGGCTCCAGCCCCGGCCCATGTGGACCCACATGCTGAACTGAGGTGTGCTTCCCATGTGGGAAGCCCCCAACCGGATTCTCATCGTGCACAGCCCCTGTGCACCTGTGTGGAATGAAACCATGTCGAAAACTGATGACATACAACTATAGAGATTGTTCTGGGCCCTCCCCCTTCTCTCTGTCTCTGTCAAAAACAATAAAATCTTAAAAAAAAAATATCCCCAAGTCTTGATGATGGCCAACAAGGTCCTTCCTGATGAGTGCCTCAGGCCCTGACTTTGTGATTCTTCTACTACTCTGCCCCACTCCCTGCTCTTTCTTGAAAATATCACACCTAACTCAACTAATACCTGCCCTAACATCTTTGCTCTAGTTGTTCCTTCTGCCTGGAACAGTCTTTTCCCAGATCTTTGCATGGTTAAGTCACTTACCACCTTTAATAATCCTATGAGGTATTATGATCATCCCCAATATATCAATAATTTAACACAGTCAGCTAGACCATAGCTCCATGATGACAAGAGGACTTACTTCTCTTGTGTTCTGTGTACCCCTGGTGCCGAGCTCAGTGCAAGGAATGAAAGTATAGTCTACAGACAGTTGTTGAATGAAATAAATCTGAATTTTCTAATTTTTCTACAATGAACATACTTTACTTATACAACAATAAAATATGCATATTATGATTGTGATGGTGTAAAAAAATGTATGTATCAGGCATTATACGAAGTACAAATGTCATATTAAGGTGGTAGAATTAAGAGGAGTATTAACTTCTCTTAAATTAAAAAAAATATCATGTATTCTTCAGTTATTAAAAATAAACCTTCCCACTGAGTTTCCTTAGAGAGAACATTCTTTTTAACACTTGATTAATACATTTACTGGGTGTTTTTGTTTTTTTTTTTTGGTCTCAACATGGCTTCCTCTGTATAGTTTAAGTTGTAGAACTTCTGTTCAGCTAGACTTCAGGAGATTTTCAATGATGGTTGTTCTGTAGTTTAGTTGTAATTGTGATGTGGTCATGAGAGGATACAATCACAGCATTTACCTACTCTGACATCTTGACTAGAAATCTAGAGAATATTCTTTAATGTAAAAAATTTTAACTGAGAAAACAGGCTATATGTATGTAAGATTCGTGACTAGAAAGATGGGTGTGTATATACGAGGTTGGCACTTTGGTGGAAATGTTATATTTAACATTTCATTGAAATTATCCTTGCTTTAATCTCCCTAATACTAACACTGTAATAGAATGACAGAGTAAATTTAAAATATTAATAGCAAGAAGGTAAGAATTGTTGCCCAAGTCTAGATTTAACTAGAAATTAGAAACTGTATCAAACTAAAAAATATGGATATGTTCACAAATAAGTTCCAGATCTATAGAATAAGCTTAATGAATGTAGCATAGTCTGAAGTATTTGATGATTTTTTACTATCTTCATTAACTTTTCTTACCCATAGAGATCATTTGAACAGAACTCAAGTATATTTCTTTGCAAAATCTCCTAACATTTTCTTGTATTTTGATGTTTTAGACAGGTAAAAAGAGACTGATACAACTGTATATACACTAGGGCATATCCATGTTTAAAAAAAAGAGAAGAAAAACTCAGCATCATTTACACTATTCATAGAAAAAGGATAGAAAGGAATATTCACAGGAAGTAAATGTACTCCTGGTTTGTAGTTTTCTAAATTTCTATTATTTTTATAGTAAAAATAAATTTCATTAAAAAAAAATAAGGTTTGTAAAATGTACTCAAATACACTGTTGCCATCTAAGAGTTAAACAGTAGCATGTTACCTTAGACAAGGCAGTTTCTAGGTCACAAAAGAGAACCAACTAAATAATACAAATACAAACTTAAATCCCTCTATTTAAACTACATCTGACAGAAAAAGAAAAGTATTTTTTAAAATAAAATAAGACTCAAGTTCTCACACAGCTAAACCCAGATAAGTGAGTAATAGCTTTCAACTACTGACAGGAAAAAAAAAAAGGAAAACCACAAAGTAATTTTCTAAAAGCAACACTACTAAGTTATTATATAATCTATACTCACACCCCAAACAAATATAATCAGAATCCCTCAATCTAAATATCTAAATATGTGTGTATGTATGTACATGTATGTATGTGTGTGTGTATGTATATGTACATTCATATATGATCTGCACATTGATCTACTTCAACATATCTATTATGAGCTCTCTCTCTATATATAAATATATATTCTGAACACTGATTTACCTCAACATATTATGAGCTATATAGAGTTAAACGTGAATCTTTTTTTTTTTTTTTCTTGTTTATATCTGTTAGCTTATGGTAAAAAAAAATTTATTTTTTTATTTATATATTGTTAAATTTAATGAGGTTACATTGGTTGGTAACAATTAGATTGTTTACAGATGTACAAGTCCACATCACATCATTCATGCATCGTATTATATGCCCATCACTCAGTATCAGTTCCCCTTCCATCACCTTATATCTCGTGCCCACTCCCACCTCCCCCCACAACTTTCCCCCCCCTTCATCCCCCCTCTCCAGGTAACCACCAAACCATTGAGTGTGTCCATAATGCTGGTGCCCTCTCCGGCCTTCCCTCCCACTCTCCCTCCCCCCTCTTCCCCTTCCCTCTGGCAAACACCAAACTATTGAGTGTGTCCATAGGTCTCTGTGTCTTTGTTACTTTCACTTTTATATTCCACCTATAAGTAAGGTCATATGTTTCCTGATTCTTTCAGTTTGACTTATTTCGCTTAATAAGATGGTCTCTAGGTCCATCCATGTTGCCAGAAATGACTGTACCGGTAATTTATCATTTATCGCTGAGTAGTATTCCATTGTGTAAATGTACCACATCTTCTGTATCCAGTTGTCTATTGAAGGGCATTTTGGTTGTTAAATGTGAATCTTAACTACACTTAAAGAAATGTTATTTTAGAAGCTTTCAAAAAACAATACCCATGCAGCTAATAACATTTTTCTTATCTGAAAAGATGAATTTGGAGGAAGGGCAGAAAGGAAGAAGAAAAAACATCTCTTGCAGCCGCACTAACTACAGTGTTACCTTGGTACTTGTTCACTGGTACCAGGAGGCATGACAAGTAACAAATAAATTTTTCCCATGAGGAATAATTTAAATAAATTTAATGCATTTGCAAACCAGAAACATGCAAAATGACCACAGAAGCTAGGATAAGAGCACAGGGACTACCGTGTGATGCCCTGCTTCGGCTGGAAAGGGTAGC
>PVKE010049794.1:0-11150 GCA_004027555.1 Craseonycteris thonglongyai | reverse complement strand
CGGGATGGCTCAGTGGGTTAAGCACTCACTTTGCAGCGCTGGGGACCGAGGATCGAATCCCGGCCCCGGCCCGTGTGGAACCATATGCTGATCTGGGAGCTCCCCCAGTTCAGTTCTCTCTCTGTCTCTGTATCTCTCTCTCTCTCTGTCTCTGTCAAAATAAATAAATAAATAAAAATATATTTAAAAAAAAAAAAAATAACATGGTTCCCCCACTTGTACCAAAAAGTGACTAAGATGCTTGTAAAATATACATAAATAAAGTCTAGCTCCTCAGGGGACATACCCTGTGATTGCAATGTTAAATAAAAGAGTAAATACTTGTGAATGCACAACTGAACGATCAGTTATATGATTGCAGTAGCAGTCTGATTTTTTATTTAATCTTATAGCAAACATTTATTCTGTGTGGAAACCTGGATAGATAGCAATAACCAAATTATTTACTTGCCCTCATGGAGTTGACAGTACCATTAAAGCGACAAAGGCTAAAGATATAAACACAAGCATTTCTAGTAGTGACAGTGGAAGGAATGACTACATGAACCCTCCCACAGATAATTATAAAATTTGTACAAAATATTTTTTAAAGGTTATTTAAGAGAATGGGAAAACGTTCAAAAGCAGACAGAAGCCAGAGGAAAGTTTACTTTAGGAAACAGGCACTGGAAGGGGTAAGACTTGGAAGCTTGCAGTTAGTTATCTTGCCTGAAGATATTCCCCAAATCCCCCTGCTAGAGAAAAGGAAGACATTAGTCAACTCACCTGCTCACATACCAGATAACAAAGTACAAGGAAAAATTTAAGGGGCAAATTTGTAAGTAAGAGAGTGACAAGAGGATTGAAGACCAAAAACCTGAGTATAAATTTTGTCCAAAGCACTGGCTGACCACTGAAGTGTATATCTAAGGGGATGAATCTGACAGAGGCATCCAGAAAGCAGGCAATGGACAGAAAGAAATCTCCCCTTTAAAGATTGAGCTGCACCAGGTGAGTTCTCTGAATTTATGAAGGGTGAATCTAAATTTTCAGTAGCTGGAAGTCAAAAGAACTAAATGAAATAACAACTACACACTACAGGGGAGACAAAGTTTTCAGTTTGACTTCAAGCAAATTGACAGCCCAGTAAAACAACAACAACAACAACAAAACAGTAACAAAAATACTCAACATATGACAGAATTCAGGTTCATTAAATTGCATTCTATTTTCTACATTGTCCACCTTTCAAACAAAAATTACTAAACATGCAAAGGAACAGAAATATGTAACTCATGCTCAGGAAAAACCAAAAATCAATAAAATCTAACCCTAACTGGGCCCATATGTTGGCTCAATTAGACCTTAAACCAGCAAATATAAAATGTTCAAAGAATTCAAGGAAAATGGCCTCAAGAGTTACAAAATTTCAACATAGAAATGACAACTGTAAAAAATGAAAAATCTAGAGCTGAAAAGCACAATAACTAAAATAAAAAATTCACTAGATGGGTTTAAAGGCAGATTACAATGTCAGGAGAGCGAATCAATTAATTTAAAAAAGGATTAATGGGAATTATCCAATCTGAAGACCAAAGAGATAAAGGATTGAAGAATAATGAACAGAACATCAGAGATATATGGGGTACTATCAAGAGATAAAAAATAGAAATCGAAATGATGTCAAATTGTAATGATAGAAGAGGAGAGAGGAGAAATTAGCAGAAAAATGTTTTAAAGAACTAATGGCCAAACACTTCCCAAATTTCGTAAAAAAAATATTAACTTACCACACCAGGAAATTCGTCAAACCCTGAGAAAGATAAACTATCTTAGTTGAAGTGCTGAAAGTCAAAGATAAAGAGACAATCTTTATAGCAGCCAGAGAAAGATGACATGTTATATGCAGGAGAATAATAATGTGATCAATTCCTCACTTCACATTAAAATATTAGAGGCCACAAAAAATTAAAGGACATATTTTTTTTTAAGATTTATTTTATTGTTTGAGAGAAGGTGAGAGAGACAGAGAGAAGTGGGGAGGGCCCAGAGCAGTCTTTATAGTTGTATTAGTTTTTTGACATACAGTAGTTTCATTCCACACAGGTGGACGTGAGGCTGCACAGGACAGAATGGAATTCAGGGCCTCCTTCATGGGAAGAGAGAACCTTCGCTGCCATCCTGGTGGTTACCAGTTTTGCACCGCAGTTTAGCATGTAGGTTTGCTTGGGCTAGGGCTGGAATTTGATCCCCAGACCTCAGAGCTGCAAGGCTCAGAGTTGCAAGGCAAGCACTCAACCTGTTGAGCCATCCCAACATCCACTAGAATGACATATTTGAACTGTTAGAGAAAAAAGCACTGACAATCAAGAATTACATATCCAAAGACTTTATTCTTCAAAAATGAAAGAGAGATTAAGGCATTGCCAGATAAACATTATCGGCGAAAAGGTGCTTTTAGAAATTCCAAAAGAAGTTTTTAATGCTGAAGGGAAATGACAGAAAAAAATGGTGAGCACCAGAAATGGTAAACATGTAGATAAATGAACAAACCAAAAACTAAATAGGTACACACGCATGTACACATAGGTACACATACACATACATTTTTTTTTCATTTCTTTTATAATTGGGGCAGTTTAAACAAAATTGATAAAACTATATTGCTAAGTTGATAACGTATACAGTAGACTCTCAGTTAACATACACAGTAGGCTTTTGGTTAATTTTTCCGGTTGCTTGAGTTTTGATTAACAGAGTCTACTGTATTAATGTCATATTCATTTGACAATAACACTAAGACTGATGGGAGTCAGGGAATCGAAACATATTGTTACAAGGTTACTATGCTTTACTTGAAGTAATTCAATATGAACTCTGAATAAATTGGGATAAGTTAAAGATATATGCTACAATCTCTGGACCAACCACATAAATATGCAAGAATTAGATTAATAGCTGGAAAGCCAACAGATAAATTAAAACAAAATATTAAAAATTATTTAATTAATACAAATAAAAGCAGGAGAGGAAGAACAAACAAACAGATGAGACAGAAGAAATAACAAAATGGCAGACCTAAAGTTAACTATTTCAATAACTGTACCAGATTTAAAATTAATTAAATATTCTAGTCAAAAGGCATGATTATCAGATTGAATAAAAATGAAAGAGCCAATTATATGCTGTCTATGAGATACTCTTTAAATACATGGAAACAAATAGATTAAGAGTAAATGGATTGAGAAAGATATACCATGCTAACAGTAAGGGCAAGAAAATGGAAGAGGCATTAATAGGAGACAAAATAGACTTCAAGATAAAGTATATTACTAGAGATAAAGAAATAAATTTTATAATGACAAAATATCAAGAAAATATAACAATTATGAATATTTGTGCAAGTAATAATAGAACTTCAATATACTCAAGTAAAAGTTAACAAAGAAATAGACAACTTCACACTCACAGAGCCTTTTACACAATTCTCAATAATTGATAAACTAGACAAAAAAGGAAGGAAGGAAGGAAGGAAGGGAAAGGAAGGGAAGGAAGAGAGGGACTGAAGGAGGAAGGAACCATTAAGGATCTAGAAGAGCCTTAAAGGAAACTACCAACTACTTTTACCTAATTGTGACTTATGTAAGCATATACCCAACAAATGCAGAATATCCATTCTTTTGAATTGATATACCAGGTTAACACAGGTGGATGTGCTGATTAAAACAAGTCTTAATACATTTCAAAAGATTGCTACCTTATAGAGTGCTTTTTATTTTAGTACAATAAAATTTAACTACAACTCAACAACAATATATTTTTAAGAAAATTCCAAAAATTTGAAATTAAATAATTCACTTAGCAAATTAAATAATACACGAAGCAAAGTAGGAATCATGAGGAATTTTTTAAAATATTTCAAACTAAATAATAATGAAGCACAGTGTACCAAAATTTACAAAGTGCAACATAAGTACTGCTTAGAGGACAGTTTATAGCTTAAATGCTTGTAGAAGAAAAGTGTAAAATCTACTACTGAGGCTTCCATTTCAGGAAGCTAAAAAACGAACAGCAACTTATATGCAATGTAAGTAGAAGATAGAAATAAAGATTAGAGTTAAAACAATCAAAGAAATAGAAACAAACAACAGAGAAAAACCAACAAAGTAAAAAGCTAAAACTTAATATTAGTTTAATAATAGTTTAGATAGACTAACCAAAGAAAAAATTAAGAAGATATATATTATCAATATTAGCAGCAAAAGAGGAGATATCACTATAGGCCCTACAAATATTAAAATAATAATAAAAAAATATCATGAACAATTTTATGACAATAATTTAAACAATATAGATGAAATTGACAAATTCCTTGAAAGATGTAAATATCCAGAATGAAGACAAGTAGAAAATGTGAATAGCCCATGTCTAAAAAAAATTTTTTTTAATTAATTTTGGAAATCTTCCCAAAAGAAAAGTTTCAGATCCAGACAGCTTATGTGATGAGTAATGTCAAATAGCAGATGAAAAACTGATAAAAATATACACAAACCTTTTCAAAAAATACTTCTGAACTCATATTTCATGGCAAGTCTTACTCTGAGACTAAAACAAGGCTATAAAACTAAAAGCAAAAGCAAAAACCAATCAATATCCCTAAAGAATATAGATACAAAACAAGCCACAAGTAATAAATGGCTGAGGATAATTAGCCATTCTTTATCACTAAAAAAAAAAAAAAGAATATTCTGCATTTGTTGGGTATACTGTTGTATATTGAGGATTTAATTAAAAGATAATGGAGGTAGCTACCTTAACTTCCATTGTCTTGAGTAGTTCAGCTCAAGCAAGTACATTGAAGCTGAGCTCAGAAGGGGAAGAGATGTTAATTAGATGAATAAGGGTGGGGAAGGAGCATCCCAGACAAAAGGAACACTAAGTGCAGAATTTCTGAGAAGAATAGAGCATATTGGCTGCACTTAGAGAAGTCTGGGAAGGAGGGACAATAGCACAATAGTTTAAGGTATGGACACTAGAGCCTGGGGACCAGTTCTGTCTGACATTTATTAGCCATGTGACCCTGAGCAAGTTATTTGACTTCTCTATGCTTCCTATTTAAAATGGAAATAATAGTTTCTATACAATAAGATTATTTAAAAAGTGCCTGACACGTGTAAAAAGTATTTTGTTGAGTATTGGGATTGGAACACAGAGACAAGAGAAGAGTAGTATGAAGCTGGGGATATGTGGCTGGGAACAAGTCACGTAGGCCTCCACAAGAACTATAAGCAGGAAAGGTTTTTTTTTTTAATTCCATTGGTTGTAATAAAGGACGACTGACAGGGTGGGGGGTGTTGATGACTGTAGTTGCACCAGTCAGTAAGTAAAAAAGCTTCTGTGGTGTGTGGCTGAGAAAGGAAGAAAAAATCCATGTAGATGATGTTGAGGCCTTGGAAGATGTTTTTACAACAATACAACTCTATATATTTAAAACCTGAACTTTATCATGGATAAAAAACAACTTAGAAAAAATTTAGCAAAATATACCAAGGCAAATACAACAAAATATAGAAAGAGAATATCTCCTGAACAAATAGAATTTAAGAACCAGTTTAACATTCAATAATCAATCAATATATTATAATTCATGTATTTCTAAAAAGGCCAAAAATACAATCATCTTAATAGATGCACAGAAAACATTTGACAAATTTTGACATCTATTTATAATAAATGTAGGAAAAACCTTAATAATAAGAGGAAACTATTTTACATTGATAAAAAAATTTATTTTAAAAACCTACAGATAATATCATTATCATAAATGACAAATAACTGAATGTTATTTACTATGATCATGAACAAGCGAGGATGTCCATTTTTACAACTTCAACTTAGCTCCTGGACGTTGTAATAACGAATGAAAAGATAAAAGTGATTGGAACAGTTTCTATTATTACCTAACAGCATTTGAAAATTTCAATTGTTTTATATCCTCTCCAAAACTTGCTAGTCAACTTTTATTTTTTTTTTACTTTAGCCATCTTAAAGGTTGTGTAGTAATATCTCATTTTCAGAATTAGTGACTTTTGAGCATCTTTTCATGTGCTTATTAGACATTCATATATATATGTATATATAACACACACACACACATACACACACACACATCATGTGTATCATGCACAATGAAAATCCTAAAGACTTTACCAAAAATAAATTACTAGATCTAATAAATAAAATTGTCAAGGTCAAAGGACTCAAGGTCAATATATAAAACCAATTGCATCCACATAACGCTAGCAATGAATAACTGAAAAAATGAAATAGAAATTACAATTCCATTTGCCATAGTATCCACAGCATGAAATACTTAGGAGTAAACATAATGAAATATATGCAGAGCTCTTCTATCTTTTCATTTCTTGAACTACTGTAAGAAGTATCACACATTTATTATAGTACCTTGTTATAATGAATTGTTTATTTGTAATAATTCTGGGGCAAAACTAGTGTCTCCTCATTATCTTATCATCAGTGTTGCACAGAGCCCATCTAAAAGAATTCATAAACATCTGTGCATAGCTCATCCTAAAAACCCAACATACATACACAAAAGAAAGTTTTGAAAATGAAAGAAGTGCATTTGTTTGTATAATCATGGTCAAATTTCTACCTTGTTCGTGTTGAAACTTCCTCTACTTTCAATCTGCTGCTTTGATTTACTGAAACAGAATAAAATGTAGTCAGCTACTAAAAAAACTGGAAGAAGCCTGACCCCAACATAAAAGCAGTGAGTGAGTATTTGAATGCTATCACTGGGCTGGTTTCCTCAACCCTACCCTTGGCTGCATATTCACATGTGTTATATTAACTATGAGAGGGTTTGAACCAGGTGTTCTTTTGTAAGACTTTGGCGTAACTACTTTTTCAACTCACTCCTACAAGGACATTTCAAAACCAGAAAGCGGGAGATGGAATGTGTGCCCATTATAGGAAAATTTGGGCCATGATCTGAATATCTCCAATATAGATCAAAATTGCCATAGAAGACAATGCTGTCCAAAAAATGTACCTAAATACTAAGTAAGATAAGTTTCTGACCCAATTCCTGTGCTTCAAGAAACAATTTAGGTCACAGTAGAAACATGAGTTTCAAAAACAATAAACTGTACACTGAGAAAAATAAGATTCAAACAGGGCAGTACTTTTCCAGATAGACCAATACAAGTGTTTGTCAGCTACAATAAAAATGCTCAGATAACAGTATCAAACATCCAAGAAATGTCCAAGGCAGTAACAACACAAATAAAACTGGTCATTAGACACAACAGACCAATGATATCATTGTCTTGGAGCCAAAAACAGAATAAAACCTAGATTGAAATTTTCTATATAAACTCAGAGATACATAGCTTTCCTGTCACAGACAAATAGTCATTAGCTGCTGTGAGGAGCGATCCTCCACAAAGCTTTTCCTGGAAGATTAGATAGTGTAGCTTGAACATCTGTGCCTTGACTTCTAACAGAGTAGAAATACACCTGGGGAAAACAAAAGACAGAAGGGTAAGAGAGAATCCCAATATCACCTAACAACCCTTTGCAAAACTCAATCTCCTAGACACCTGAGAGAAGTGGCTGGCTGGGCAAAAATAACCTCTAGGTGACACTTTGTGTGTCTTCACTATTGCGAGTAGAAATCAGACAGGAAAGGGAAGAAAAGACTAATTGGATGAAAAGAACCAGCTGAAATGAGAGAAAAGTGACTCTTCTGGAAACCAAGGTACTTGGCCAGTCATGCACCAGGGTCCTCCTCTCAGTGAGGGGCTCTTAAGGGCCAGCATCTTCAATCTCCTGCAAGTTCACAGCCTCAGGGTAGTCTCTCCTGGCAGCCTTGAATGTTCTCCTTCCTGGACACGCTGCTGGAATTAAAGTTGTTATTCTTGGTCTCCCCACCAGATCAGAGCAGTTTGTTGCAGTGAATTGTTTATCTGTAATGATTTTAGGGAAAAGACTGTCACATTTGCTGCTTTCCATCAGTACCAGTGCAGAGCCCAGCTAAACGAATTAACAAATACATATACATAGCTTAACTGAAACTTCCTGAGCAATGCATGTTTCATCTCTTGTTCTCCAGAGCTCAGTGAGATGCCTAACACCCAGCAATCACTCAATACCTTCTAAAGGAAATCAAGTTTTGAATCATGATAAAGTTAACTTTAAATACAATGGATGACCTTGTCTTAATGTTACAAAATGGGCCGGCATCAGAGTGAGAAATCATACCACCCATTACTCCTTGGGCAAAGTTAGCTTTCAGAATTCTAGCAAATTGAAATATCTCTCCAGAACGAAGGCAGCTGGATTTAGTCTCGGCAGTGCCCCTTCTGACTCAGTGCTCCCATTATCCCATAGCAAGCTCACAAGGTTCCGACAATGACCCAACACGTACCCTGTTAGATACACACACAATGTCTCGTGAGGCTGTCTGGGAGGAACCACCACTAGGGACAGACATAAAGAAAGAGTGGGTTGCAACATCTCATAACAGCAGATGCTTTTCTCGACCTCACACTTTCCCCAGCCACAAAAAGAGAATGCGGGTTCTGCACTCTAGCCCACTCCAAAGAAGAGAGAGACCCGTCAGAAGAATAAGAAAGAAAAACTGGTGGCACATGTTCAGAACAAGAAAGTAGGGGTTCCATCCCATATACATCCTTATAAAGTAAGAGTATACGGTGCTGAAAAGGCTTCCAGTGTGAAATGGATTCTTTTCCAGGAGACAACTAGGCTGCATGCACACGAAGGCTTGAACAAATGGAGAAGTGAAAGTGTCACTATGAGAGACTTGGGCCAGCTCTGAAGTGTTGGTCTCATCAGCCTCCGTAGTGGCCTTGGGGACAATTAAAGACTCAAGCAACATCCAAGAGATAACAACGCCAGATCTCTCCTCAGTTTCACCTTCCAACTTCACAAGGCTTCTTTTGATGGCTTGTTCAATGCTCCCCTTGAGAGGAAATGCCATCATTAGCCTAGGAGCTATCAGGGTCATTGCCCTGACCGGGCTACCAACCACTCCCACCATCACAGACTCCACTCCCATCCATGACGGCTTCACTGCTACAATGGCCCCACGTCTGTCCAGCTCTGAATTCCACTGGAGACCCTGCTCTTGCTGCCTCTAGAGGAAAGACATTTTTCTCCTGGATTGACAATTCCTTTAACATTCTTAAGTTCTCTGGTCCCTAGGTGAACATAGCGTTTCTTTTTGTTTGTTTTGTTTGTTGGTTGGTTGGTTTGGGTTTTTTTTAGCTTCCTAATGTGAGTCTTTATTTGCAGCTTTCCATTGTCCGGTGTTGAGGAACTTATTGCAGACCAGAGGTTGGGCCATTGCTACTTTGGGGATCTTGCTGTAAGTTGCATTATCAGCCTGCTGTAGGCCTTTGCTTTTTATTGCCAAATTACATACATGTCCCTTGATTTTTCTGCTTCAGAGTGCTCCTTTCTAAGCACCTCCATGTTTTTTCCTTCTTTCTTCATCTGAAAGACCTGATCCTAATACTTAGCCTGACCTAAATTCTTCAGTGTTATTTATCCCAGGGAAGCAATGGCATGTAGCCGGCACATGTACCACTACCTCTCCTTCCTCTGGTCAATGGCAGACATTGCTGTTCAATCACAGTCTGAGTGCATCCTTCTCCCCTACTCAGCCAGCCCATGCCTTTGAGGCAGAGAAGGCTCACCACAGGCAAGGCTCATTCCTTGCACAGGGGCTCCATATCTCAGTGTTTCTAAATTTTGTAGCTTAGGGTTCAACCCTTGAGCCAAAGAAAGCTTTCTTACCTCTTTGATTATTTGCAAGAGGTATTCAAGAAAATCTGGGGAATCACAACGTTAGTTCAAGAATGGCCAGCAAGTCAAGAGGTCTGAGATGCTTAAGGATCAGCCTATTTGGGGAGAGGGAAGTAGAGATGATTACTGAAGACCTTTCCTCAGGAAGGTACGTTTCTAGGAAAGCCAGAAACACTCAAAAAGTTTGTCACAGTACTTACGCCTGGCCCTTTTTTTATTACCCAGTGGAAATTTCACAACCAGTTATATTTAGGGCAACAATAGGCCTGGCTTGGTATATCATGGAAGTGTTTCCAAAATTGTGTGATTTAGAAAATTACAGAGTAAGAAAGGGCCTTAAAGGTTATGGGATCCGATTTTTGAAGAACTTGAAGCCCAGGTAAAGGGAACTGTTTTAGATTTCTAAAATCAAGTAGTAGCAGAGTGGGGCCTGAGCCGAGGCCATGATTTTGTAGTCAGGTTCATCCCACTGGGCTCAGCTCCCTGGATCCACAAAGGGCCTCTCTGTCTTAGGTTCCCCTCCTGCTCTGGGTGTCAGACATTCTTCAATGAATGTGGGAGAGGGTTGTCAGTGATAAAGGAAAACGCACCCATTGTCCATTCTGGTTGATGAATGGTCCTGAATATTAAAAAATAAAATGAGATTGAGTTTATTTTTCTTGAATAAAAAAAGAAATAATACTCCAGACTACAGCCTTTTCAGATTAAAAAAGAAAAAAAAAGATGACACAAGAAAGGTAAAATACAAAAATGTCTAGATTCATGAAGACCACTACTCTGCTAACACAGAAAGGGACCAAGAGACTAGGCTTCACTCACCATCGTGTGGGCCCCTTGAGGAAAGAATGGGTGCCCTACATGGTAATACACAAGCAGGGACGATACAGTGATCCCAAGGCAACCCTAGTTCTCTTCTCCCTCTGTGCTTCAAAGGAAATTTCTACTCCATGCTTTAGGGAGATAATTAAAATGGGACACTGGCTATACTATATAACCAGAATTTATCAACATTGTTTATATTTAAATAAAACTTTCTCAGCAGCAATGTCATTTCTTGGTTGAAACCACAACACACACACACAAATGCTTCAGGGCTTCTTGCGGGTTCTTCCCTTTTGAGGATGGAAGGAAGAATCTGAAGAAAATTACGTGGGTAAATGAAGGTCAAAAGTAACTTTATCTTTAGCTTTATGTGGGGAATTCATGGGGAAGCATTTATGTTGTTCCTCTTGAAAGAGCCAGACAATGTACTGACTTTTTTTAGAGAAACTTTTTTTTTTTTTTTTTTTTTTTTTTTTTTTTTTTTTTTTTTTTTTTTT
>PVKE010049793.1:0-11151 GCA_004027555.1 Craseonycteris thonglongyai | reverse complement strand
TGTAGTGAATTAAAACAAGAAAAGCAAGCTTTGAAAAGTCCCCAAGAGACTTTCCCTGATACTGGTCCTCTGCCCCCCTTTAAACCCATTTATCTACCCCCAGCCCTCGCCCTAGAACTCACCCATTCCTCTAGCCTCCCCAGCCATTCCCGAACCCCTGACCCCATCTCAGTGGATCTTTTTACATTTAAAACCGTCATGTGTGAGCTTCCCAGAACCTCCTCTTGCCTGGGAAGCGCTGCCCTTGCTGTTGAGCAGCAGCTGCTGCAGTCTCTATACCACAGTGCAGCTGCCTCAGAACACCACCCCTGCCGACAAAACTCAGGGGTACCTTACTCCTCTGGCCTAAGGCAGAGTTAAGAGCGACCACTAAGCACTTCCCAGATCCACATAAAGGCCCCACCAATCTAAGGGAGTGTTCAAAGTCATCACACAGTTTTACAAGTATAACCAGAATCACCTGGTTTACATCAGGTAGTTAATGTGCTGAGACCCAGTTACAAATCTAAACCCAAACCTAGAGGAGTTTGTCATCACTGTATAAAACAGGGATGTCCAATCTTTTGGCTTCCCTGGGCCAGATCTGAAGGAAAAGAGTTGTCTTGGGTCACACATAACATGATGATAAGATGATGAGCTAAAAAAAAGTTGCAAAAAACGTATAATATTTTGGTAATTTGTGTTGGGCTGCATTCAAAGCTGTCCTAGGCCACAGACTGGACATGCCTGGTTTAAGAGAAACTTCAGCACCTAAAGGTGATGTTTCCTGTGTACTGATGGTTCTCATTTACAAAATGAAAATGGAAAATATACTGCTGGTTATGCAATAACTAATTTATGTGAAGTCATTGAGGCTGGTCACTTATCTCATGCTACCTTAGCCCAACGAGCCGAACTTTATACTCTAACACAGGCCTGTGTCCAAACTGAGGGACTGATAGCCAATATTGACACAGATTCTCATTATTCATGAGGCATAGCCCATAATTTTGGAATACTTTGGAAGCAGAGAGGATTCATCACTACTAGTGGGACCAAAATTAAGAATAGTTCTTTCATACTAGAACTATGAGATGCTATTTTAATCCCAAGTTAGTTGGCTACTGAGGGAACAACAACAAAAAATCAGAATTATGTTCTGAAGAGTGGGCCCTTTGTAGTGCAGGCTTGCACAGCTAGGTGAGTGTTCTAGGACCCCATCTGCATCAGTGTACAAATCGGTGTTGTTGTGAGAGACTGCGTTCGGCTTCAGTCAATTTGTGTTGTTGTTGTTATTGTTTGAGACTCTTTCAAGGCATTCACCCATTTCATGATGTGTGATTTACACAAATGACCTACGGCATGACAATAGACCTGCCCACACCTGGTGCTGAGTGCTCATCAGCATTTGACCAAAAACAGCATGACCCCATGCTCCACCCTCCCTATTCACCCCATCTTTCCACGAAAGACTTTTAATTTTATTTCCCTTGATTAAAACAATCCTCAAAGGGAAACATTTTGCCAATGTAGAAGGGGTGAAACAAAAACAGCAGAAGCACAAAAAACATAAAAATTGACAAGTTCAAAAATGGCTTTGAGCAGTGGAGAAAGCATCTCAATAGCTGTATTGTGTCAAACAGAGAGCACTTTGAAGGTGACTGAAGTTTAAACATGTAAGAATAAATCCACAATTTTTAATGAATAAATTCTGGGGTTTTTTTGGTGGGTGTCTCCCCTCATATTAAGGTTGCAGGACATTTTCAGTTACAGAATGAACACACTAAAGGGATCCAATTAGCTGATGCTGCTACAGAACCTAAAGCTCACCAGAAAAGATCTCAGGATCAGCATGCACGATGAGGACTCAGTGAAATCTGTGCCCAGGGCTCAATTCAAGGGCCCTAATGAGGAGACATTATTGGCAAACTCAAGGAGGTTTTCTCGATGCCAAAAAACAGCCTTAGTATGGACCCAGCAGATTCCAATATTACCTGACTCCATGATAAGAAGAATGTTTGAAACATACATGATCTAACATTGGTCTACAAAGAAAACTTTCAAGTTTGCCAAGCAATATTGGTGGGGCTGACAATTTTCACCAGCTGCTGCTTTAGTATTATATCCTAATATTAATTAATAGTAATACATACTAGATGCCCTCCCTGTCCAAAATATAATCCAGGAAAGCCTACAACCTCCCCAGACCCCACCTGGGAAATTTGAATTACCTGCAAAGCCAGTTAAAGTATAGCAATTAGATTTTCTACAATTACCTTCTTGTAATGGCTACCAATATGTGTTCATAATGGTTTGTATGTTTTCTCACTGGGTTGAAGCCTTCCCTCTTTCCCATGCCACTGCCACCTCTATAGCCAAGGTATATTCGTAAAGAAAATTACAGCAACTTGGGGGACTCGTCTTCTACATAGCAACTGAGGACCAAATTGTCCAGCAGGTGCGTGCCCTTGGGCCAATATTACATTTTCCTAATGCCTCTGACCCTCAATCCTCTGGATTAGTGGAAAGAACAAATGGATGTACAGAAACTCAGCTAAATTCATGGAAATCTTGAAAATTCCTTGGCCAAAACTTTGCCTGCAGCTCTCTTAAATCTGAGGTCTGTTGCCTTTGGGAAACAAACTTTCCCCTCTTCAAATTATAACAGGGAGACTTACGAGAGTTTGCATCTCTCCCTGTAACACTAGACCCTTTAATTATAAAAGATGGGAATTCTTCCATATTGTTAAGAACTTATTCAAGCTGATAATAAAAGTCACTCTTTAGTAAAACAATCTTTTTACAGTGACAAGGAAAGTGAACTTCCACCTCATGACATTGATCCTACTTTGTATGCTGAGAAAGACATCTCCACAAGAATTCGTTACAACTTCATTAGAAAGGTCCTTTCTACATACCAGTATGTCTTGCGAATGTCTGCGCAGCCAAGCTTGAAAGAATTGACTCCTTGATTCATATTTCCCACGTATAAGAGGCTCATCCACCTGTGTGTCTCTGACCTAACACTTTGACCAGGAAGAGAAGACATTGACATCTCGTAGTAGACTGCTTCCACCCGAGTCTGAAAGAGGCTAGTATAAACCTTAAATGTTGGACTTTATTATGAATAATTCTTGCTTTTTTTAAAAGATTTATTTTTATTGTTTTTTGACAGAGAGAGAGAGACAGAGAGAGAAGGGGGAGGGCCCAGAGCAATCTCCATAGTTGTACGTTATTAATTTTCAACACAGTTTCACTCCACTGGTGGCCTTGGGGCTTTGCAGGGCAGGAACTGGGCCCGGAGCCTTCCACATGGGAAGCACTCCCCAGGGTCTGCACAGGCTGGGACTGGGACTCAATCCTCAAACCCTGGGGCTGCAAGGCAAGCACTCAACCTGCTGAGCCATCCCAGCATTCCCTATTATGTGTAATTCTTATACTTACTTCATAATTACCAGAGTAATCTTGTTCTCAGGAATACTCATAATTCTGATAGTACTACACCAAGCTGGTCAACTCCCTTGAGTTTTAGATTGCTTGTTTTAAGTCATTACTGTCACTAGAAAGATGATAAGGATTTATATGTATACATTGATTGTGAGGGTTTCCTTTACCTAAACACAGGAAGATAATTCCTTAATCAGAATTTCACAGTGCCTTTCAACTGCTATAAAGCTCACAAAATGGTGGATATGCCACCCTAAGCCTCATACCACCCATGGTCATAGTGACTCACCCGTACACCCTATTTCTAACTTCAGTTCTATCCCTAATTGTACTTTCAATAAGACTCAAAACTCCTGCATCACTAGCTATCGTGTTCATTTGACCCACTCTGCTCAACCCGTACCATGTTTCTACCTCACCCCTTGTGCTACTGTTCAGATAAATATGTCTCTTGATTATGTCCAAACCACTGTTGATGAACTAAAGAACTTCTGGTTCTGTTAACTTTATTAACACAGGTCCAGAATTGCCTGGTTGGTCTGATTTTTATTCTTACCCACAGGTCAATAATACCCAAACCCTGATTAACCCAGGTAGAATTAAAAGATTATTTAATACTAATTATAGACATGTCTATTTAATCAAAACAAACTCTACTTTTATATATCAAATATTTCCCTATATCACATGATTCTGGAAGTGTTTGGGTTACTTTCTGCTATATTTTTGAGAATTCTCATATAAACACTTACTGGTTTAAGCCAATTTAATAGAGCTCTTCTGTATAAATTAACAATCCCATTCAGAGGTACAAAATACCACATAGTACACAGGAACATACAGAGACACAAACCGATCTTTTAGCCATGAGACAAAGAAATATAATGCAAAACTCACTAGCTTTGGAAATAAACAGTTGGAATAAATTAAATTGATCGACTCAGATGCCTACATTTGTTTGTTTGTTTGTTTGTTTAATAAGAATTACTGAGGGGATGCCTGGATAGCTCAGCAGCGGAGTGCTTGCCTTGCAGTCTTATCGTCCAGGGTTCGATTCTCCGCCCTGGCCCATGCAAACCCATATACTGAAATGCAGAATAACTGGTAACATTTGGGATGTTGGCGAAGGTTCGCACTTCCCATGCAGGAGGCCCCTATTTGGTTCCCGCCCTGCACAGCCCTGCATCCACCTGTGTGGAATGAAACCATGTCACAACTAATGATGTATGACTATGGAGACTGCTCTGGGCCTTCCCTCCTCCCTCTGTCTCACACCTCTCAAACAATAAAATAAAATCTTAAAAAAAAGAAAGAGAGAATTACCTTCCCGAAATTTATGTTTTAAAAGATGACCCAGATGAAAGTTCTTAGAGAAGACCAGGTTTTGTTTTGTTTTGTTTTGTTTTGTTTTTAAGATTTATTTATTGTTTTTGACAGAGAGAGAGAGAGAGAGAGAGAGAGAGAGAGAGAGAGAGAAATACAGAGTCAGAGACAGAGAGAAGGGGGAGGGCACAGAACAGTCTTCGTAGTTGCACATCATTGGTTTTTCCACATAGTTTCATTCCACAGGTGGGCGGGGGGCTGCACAGGGCAGGAACTGGGCCGGAGTCTCACCCTGGTGAGAACTGAACTGGGGGCACTCCCCAGTTCAGCATATGGGTCTGCACAGTCTGGGGCTGGGATTCGATCCTCGGTCTCTGGGGCTGCAAAGTGAGCACCTAACCCACTGAGCCATCCCAGCTTCCCAAGACCAGGTATTTATATCTTAAAGTACAGAGAAAGAAATACAAGCTTGTCCTAGGAGGACTTCATTTTACGAAAGCCAAGCCTTTAGAAATGAGTAGGGATGGCATGAGGACTGTCAAAAGAATTGAAGGCTTTGATTTCTTTCTGGAGACATACCACTGGTTTTATAAAGACTTTATTTGCAAAATGAGTACAGCTTTTTGTTTTAACACCTCCAGAATGAGGTTGCCTGCCACCATGGACTGAGAAACCCAGCCTCTGGTACAGCTTTTATTCAGCCTCTGCCATTAGCTTCCAATTTGGCCACAGTTCAGATCAAAAAGTTATTAAAGCCTTTCAAATATCTTGTCATGTTTTAGCTGGGACAAACAGTAAATATTTCTGATGTTATTGAATAACCCCATGACCCACAGGGCACAATCCCACATTACTGCCTTCTTGAGTCTTTCTGTGATAGCTGAAAGAACCAGCAGCCTCTGTGTCCTAGGACCTCAGTGAAACACAATGTCTATTTCTCAGCACAACGAGGTGAAAGAGATGTAATCAAAGTTGACATCACTCTTTCATTTTAACACAAAACCGTCTGAACATTCCCATTTTCATAATATTGTTAAGTCTTGTATGTCCATATTCTTTTTAATCTAATTGTAGCATGATTCAGGGCTTCACCAGTGGGTTTTGTTACCACAGTTCATGAATTCCCATATCAGGAAGTCCTGAAAATTTCTCTTGTATATCCTGAGGACATTAAGAACTTTAATTTGTGGTCCAACATTTTGTTTTTCACAGGTTGAACTCTGAGGCTGCTCACAGAGCATGACTGTTCCTTTGACTTGGAAACTGACTGAAGAACAGTCTCTCCGTGCTGTTTGATTCTGTTGATAAGTCCCCAAAAGCTTTTGTTCTGTAAGCCTGAACCAGGAGTAGGGAATTGAAAAATGCTTCATCAGATATGACCCATTGTTCTCATCTCACAACCCACTTGCTTGACCACTGAGTCAGCTGACCATTGAAAGTCCAAGTCTCCCCACCAATCAGACAAGTAATGATGTAAGTGTTCGGTGTTTTCCCTAGCAATCCATCACTTTCATGATCAGCTCCTAACAACTTAACGTCTTTTGAAAACCCTGTTCTCTCCCTCTCACCTTGGAGCCTGTCTTCTGTTCATATGGTGGGCTATGTCCCTGATGTGCAAATCATATTTGAATGAAACTCTCTTAATTTCTTTTGAATTTTGGTCAACAATCTGACCATTTCACCTACTCTTGAGTAAGAAGGGTTTGGGTCTACAAAGAGGGGTCAAGCAGGGATCCTGGCCCTGTTATCAATCTGTAACTTGATTTAACCAGCTTGACTGTTGCCACGAGCGACTGCTGGTCAGGTTTCTTACTGCAATCACTTCTGAATGTTAAAATTCTCCACACTGGGACAAATAGAGCAGACTTATTGGGGACCTTTTAATGTTAGGGGACCAACAAGGAGTCAATTTGGCCCATTCAGCTTTGGTAGTGCTGTACTAAAACATTTGTTTTAAATCTGTCGTAGTTCGTTTTATTTAGCCCAGTATGTTTTTTCTTTCTAATTCCCTATAATAGCCATTGTAATTTTAGGTTATTTTCTTGAAAGCTGGCAGGACTTTGGTGGGACCCTAGCTGACATTGGAGTTTTAGTCCACGTTTCTATCTGGCCACATTTTGGAGCTTCCAACTTGACAGCTACTAAGCTCAGTTCTCAGGATAGAATATTTTAGGTTGTCTTTCAGTAAGATTTTTGCCGTTTTTTTCTTTTCTTTTTTTCCTCTTAAGTGCAGGAAAATTGTAATTCTAACATCCTGATGTTTTACAGCATCTGCCAATGTCTGAAGGTAAATAAGCAGAGGTCTGAGTGGATTTTGATTTTTGTCCTAATTGCTGTACTTCTCTTACGAAGGGAATATTAATGACTAGCTATTGTGACAATATGAAAGCTCTTTAGGAAAAATATTTCCTTCTTTCTTTTTAATTTGGAAGTTTTTTCCAATGAAAAGGATCCATCATCTGGCCTTGACAAATAGGATTTAATGGGGACTCAAACCAACACTATGGAGGCAAGAGACATTCCCAAAGGAGATTGCAAAAAGATGCAACCCTTCCAAGATAAACACTACTCTTAGAGTTAGCCTAAGAAAGATGGAGCACCCCATCTTTAAACAGTTGTTCCCAAACACAGGGAATCACATGTTTTCCCCTCTTTGAACAGAATAAGGCTTAAGATTCCCTAAGCTTGGACCAATAGGTAGGTGATTTGACTGCCTACCATTTGCAGAAGCATCCTACAACTGGCAGAGATATAGAACAGAGCTGGGCCACATTGAAATAATTGTCTTGGTTCACATATAAAATAGACTATCACGAATGATAGTTGATGAGCCAAAAAAAATCTCATAATGTTTTAAGAAAGTTTACGAATTTGTGTTGGGCCACGTTCAAAGTCACAGGCTGGACAAGTTCGTAATAAACCATCTCTGGGAGGAGCTGGTTAGGCACAGATAACTGTAGAGAGCTTGTCATGGTTGGGTAAGACAGCAAGGTGCACCTTGGCAAGTGTGCCTCCTGGGTGGTAGAGGACAGAGAGAAAATATTCTCACTGGTCATAAACATGGAGGAAATAGAGGTTCTATGAAAAATAACCTCACAGGGTAATCTGATCACAAATTCCTAACTGGGCAGGTTATGGTGGGTAGTCATGCCCCAGGTATATAACTTTTTAGTAAACGGTTTATCTTTGCCTTAAGCAAGCAATGTTTATTGTTTCTGTGCATCTAGGTTAACACACCTTTGCTAATGCCTGAACCACCCTTTCAGCCCCCTTCTAAGAGCTAGTAATCTTAACTATCCTGTAATCCAATCTCTGCCTTGCTTTCCCACACCTTCATGTAATTTTCCTTACTTCTCCTTAATTTCAAATGCTTTAGAAAAACAAATCTGCTCAACTGTCATTCTCTGAAGCATTTTATATCTTGCTTCATGGCTTATGTTGTCAGTTTGGCTCAATCTCTTATAAAAATTGTCTGTTTTGAGCTGAGGGCAATTTTACTGTCAGGCTCAAGAAAAACTTCATCCCTCCCTGGAACTACTTAGAAGAACTTGAATTAGGAACCTTGACCATAATCTCTTTTTGACCCATCTAATTGGCAGGGCAAATCTATTCACCAAACTTCTACTCTTCTGGTAAATACTCTTTGAAGCCCCCAAGGTGCATTACCTAAGCCCCAGTCAGAATGTCTTATATACCTACCCGTATGTTCCCTTTCTATCCCCAAACTTCAGTGCATGTGGGCTCTTGTATGTGGAGTTCCCGCACATGTTTGTTTTAAATTTGGTTAATTTTCCTTGCTAACCTGTCTTATGTCTATTTGATTATTAGACCAGTTAAAAGACCATGGGGGTAGAGAAAAAATCTCCCTTCACAATGGTATTAATATTAAAAAAAACATGTGTTATCTATTTTCTTATCTAGAACATCTGGCTAAAACTTTCTTGTATAGGCTGAAGAATTCCCAGTCTTGCTTTAAACAACTTAATAATATGATTTGTGTTTGTAAATGCAAAGCAGAAACGATCTAGATGCAAGTACTAATTTCTGAGAGCAGATGCAGAAGGTGAATTTTGGCATAGCCATACCCTCTCATAAAGCCCAATAACCAGCTCTTTTTGTGAATCTGCCCGCTTGCCACCTTTTCCACACGATCGGCGAGTGTCTTGTAAAGCAGTGTTTATTACAGGAATGTGAAAAAACACTTTTCACTGTTCCTAGTGACATTGTCATTCAAAAAGTTTACTTTCCACACCTCTCTCCCCATTGATTTAATTTCAGACTTTATTGGCTCTGGGGCGCAGGAACCTAATTTCTCAGAAGCTCATTCCATACAGGCCGCCTACTTGCTCTCCGTGGGCAACTGAAAATGAAAAAGACAAGGCGGAAGGGTCCCCTGGTGTTAGGGGCGCGCGGGGCCCCCGTTAGGGACCAAATCCATCCAGGCTAGGCGACAGGTGCTCATTAGCAGGGGGCTCATCGTCAATCATGCATTTCCGAAGAGCCCCGGCGACGGGAGTTGTGGGGTGTCCTTGGGTGCCCAGGGATAGACGTGTCCCTGAGCCGGGCCGGCGGGTCTGTGGCGGGCTCGGCGCTGTGCGGGACCCGGAACCTGCGCTCCCAGGGGCGCGGGCTCCGCCCTGGAGACGCCGGCAGCCCGGCGGGCGGCGCCACGCCTTTCGCAGGCGGGCTCCAGCCCCCCACCCGAGAGCGCCGGGGGGTGGGGAGGGGCCGCCGCCCTGCGCCAGCTGCCGGGCCGTTCGCGTCGGCGCCGCCCGCACTCGGCTCCTGGCCGCCCCGCGCCCCTGACTGCGGCCGCGACCTCCGGCCGGCGCCCTCCCCGGCTGCGCGCTGCGCGGGTGAGTGCTGGGCCCGCGGGGAGCGCTGCTCGCGGGGCGGGGCGGGGGGAAGGGCGCGCCAGGTGGGGCTTTTGCGGTGCGCACGGGCTGTGTGCTGAGCCCGTGGTGACAGACCGGGCCCGAGCGCGCAGGCGGGGAGAGGGAGTCCGGGACGGCCGAACAGAGACTGGGCAGCTGCAGGAGGGAGGCAGCCTGCCGCCGAGATTTTGGAAACGCTTCCTGACATAGAAAGTGCAGTACAAGTGCTTGATGCCACGGTGAAGTAGGAGCTGACTTCTTAGGTGTTGGCGGGGTCTGGAGGTCTCATCTCAGCGTGTATGTAAACGATGGCTGCTCTGCCTCTGAGCTCAGGAACCCCCAGATCCGAGCCCTTGAACCGCTGAATGCGTAACAGTGACATCCCTTTGGGGTATGCGTGGCTTGAAAGATCGGTGGGTATTCGCGTGTACTTTTGGTAGCAAGCAGAAAACTGTTCAGTTGAGATGACTAGGTTTTAATTAGACCCTCCCCGTTTTACTTGAAAGTGAAAATGAGATGCAAACTGAAGACGCAGACTGATTTTTTTCAGACACCGATGCGTTGGTGTAACTGATGCTGTGTGTGGTCGTGTGTTAAGGACCACGCGGTAAAACTCTTGCCTTTCTCCAAAGGTGTGAAACTAGAGTTGATTTTGGATAGACGAAAACTTACCGAGCGTGAAGTTAACTTCAAGGAGGGAGAAAAGTTTGTTAATATTAGTACTTTAAAAGGGATTAACCAATGTATTTTATCTTTGTCTTGTCTCAGGACATAAAGTTTGTCCACAACTTTGGATAGGTTACTGTAGCATTATTGGGCTCCCTTTTGTAATTTTTCTGTGGATAGTTTAAAGATTACTGGTGAAGTTAGAAACAAAACAAATATAGAAGGCCATGATAAGAGTTAGATAGCAAATGTAGCAAAAAGTTAAATATAATACCTGCAAATGTTGGGTAGTTTTATTTACTTCCCTAAGCTGGAAATATTAAAACTCATTCCATTATCAGAAAAACAAAACAAAACAGAAACATTGATTGTAACAAATGTTTACTGGTCATCTTTGCTTCAGCCCCTGGGTGTTGGTGGGGGCTAAAAGAATGAATACTATTTCCTCCTGCCTTCTACATTCTTCTAGCTGGGCTAATACATTAAGAGGCAGATTAACAGGAGAAAATAGGACCTTAAAACCATCTTATTAAGTGAAATAAGTCAGACTGAAGGAATCAAGAAACTTATAACCTCACTTATAGATGGAATGTAAAACTGAAAGTAACTAAACTCATGAACACAGTAGTTTAGTGGTTACCTGAGGGTAAGGGTGGAGGTGGGTGGGAGAGCTGAGGGGGGGGAGTAGGGAGGGGGAATCAAACATAAGGTGATGGAAAGTGAGCTGATTCTGGGTGGTGAGCACATAATGTGTTGTATAGACAAGGTCATGTAGAATTCTACACCTGGAAACAATGTAATTGATATCAATGTCACCCCAATAAATTTAACAATTACAAAAAAAGTACAGAATTTGATTTTT
>PVKE010049792.1:0-11146 GCA_004027555.1 Craseonycteris thonglongyai | reverse complement strand
CCAAATAAAGCTCTTGAAAATCACCTTTTAAAATTTGGAAGAAAGTGTGGCAAGTCTTTTCTGTAATATTTACTGAACTACAAATGGCTAAAGAGCAATTTATGTTTTAAAAGGTGACTAGTACAACAGTTGAGTTCAGGAAATTAATGTTTTAGTGCACTTTGCTCCAGTTTTAGCCAACATGCTACATTGTCCTTTTTGGGGGGGAGGGGGGAGAAGGGGTGCACAAAGTAGACTTGAGGGTTTCCATTGTACGAAAAAGATATGACTCTGCAAGCAAAACAGTGTAAGCTGCCTTTTTTTCTTAAGACCTGGACATTTTAAGACAGAAGCTTTGCAAAACATTACACAATTTTTTATTATTAAATGAGAAAATCTCATTTGTTACATCGTCACATTGCTAGTCAGAGAAATGCCGCAGTGATGAAGAAAGTCAATGTTGGATCAACCAAAGTCCTCATTTCTACAACATTCATTTACAAAGAAATAATGTTCAACACAGCCCAACACAACATTCTTGGTTTTCTTCATATTGAAGTCCCCCAAAAAATCATCTTCTAATGGGGTATTTTACTACATAAATTATAGTTCTCCATTTTTACAATTCACCCCAAACTGTATGAGAGATGTATCACACTAAAATTTCTAAAGCTGTTAGGAAATTCTTCACACATCGTCATCATCTGATGTGTCACTGCTACTTGTCTCTGTGTCATCATTCTCAATAGTGGGTTTGAAAGTGCTGTTTTTCCAGGGTCCAAACTTGAAGTCACAGATCAGGCCATTTTTCAAAATACCATTTTTCCTCAGCCCATTCTTCTGTAACTAAAATGTCAAAAATAAATCAATTAAATAAACTGTCCCTCAAGAGTTACTATCAAATTAAAGATACAATAATTAAATGTAACCATTAATACAATGAAGTTAATAAAAGTGTATCCTACCCTGAAAATTCAAAAGGTTATGACATCATTTCTGAAAAACTAGTCAGATACAGGTTAACTGATCCAAAACAAAATATTTCCTAGGAATAAATCACTGCCTTTGGGAGAACTGATTTACCATCTACCAAACCACTAGCGAAAATTGTAATAACTTTAGATATTGCCCAGAATAAAATCAGCAACCACTTAGCAATAGCTGCTATTTTTTATTATTCTGACTTACTGGGCTATGAAGACACCCCACAATCTGCTTTATTTATACTTTGTAGAACAAGTAGAACACAAACTATTCTAGTAAGCAGTATTTAAGAAAGGTATACATAAAAAGTAACCAAATCAAGTAGAGCTCTGCTTAACCACAGAAGATACTAGCTAATACTAGTTTTTATTTCTAGAAATGAAAAATCAGAACTAAAAGGTTAGTATGGTAATAAGAATTGTATCCACATATCACTTATTTGGGGGGTGGGGGCGAGGGTGGGGTGGAAGTTAGCCCAAATTAGAAACAATTTAAAGATACAAAATTAAGTTAATAATATACATTCTATTAACTCCAGCCTTTTAAATTTCTTTCATGAAAAATACTTGACACTGGTAATTTTCAGCAAAATCTCTAAATACAATCTCCTAAAAGACCAAATCCAGCTATATAAGTTAGTAAAGTAGACTCCCAGTTAACCGGAACTCAAATCGGAACTCTCAAGCAACCGGCAAAATTATTTTTGCCGGTTGCTTAAGTTCCAGTTAACAAAGAGTCTACTGTATTTGCAACTGCCTATAAATTTCATATTCTAGGGGGCTTTTTAAATCATAAGGATTAGGATAAGATTCATACCCCAAAAAGCCCATCCATTTACATCATAGATAATTTTGTATGGACACTGAAAAGTAATTAGAAATAACAAGTCTAGGGTATTAAGCTCTCATTTTTCCTTTTTGCCTATTTAATTCTATTTTCCATAGCAGACTTTCTTTTTTACCTCAATTCTGAGATTTAAGCTACCTCCTTCCTCTATGAACAAATGAATTTATCATCTTTCACTGAGAAAAACAAAAGCCATATATCCACCTCTGGTGTTCTCAGCCACTGTGATGCCAAAAAATACAACTTTGTTCCTCTTTCAAAAGTACATCTTTTCCATCCCCCAAAATTCTATTCTTGCTTCATATGATGTATAGCACAATGCCACCTAATCTTTCCAAAGCTTGGAATCAGTTGTGGAGAAGTGATAAAAACCAAATCTAAATCTGTACCTCTGATTTCTACAAATGCCTGCCTACATCATCCCTAAGAACATCTAACTTATGTTTTTTTTTTAAGCCCCCTAAAACCAGTTCTTCCTTCTGTATTCCTGTTTATATAATGATTATCAGTTCATAGGCTATAATTTCAAAATCCTGCTGATTTTTATTTCAAATCTTAGTCTTATCAAGATCATTTTTACTGTCATTTCTCTACCTTAGGTCCTCACTTATCCCTGCACTAATTATTACAGTATATCCTCAACTAATCATCCTGTCTAGTCTTCCAAATTACCCTTCCAATGTATACTGTACAGAATACCTGTGCTTTCTCATGTATAAATATAGTACTGATCACTTCATATCCCTAAAAAACCCTCAAAGGTTTTCTATAATAGAACACACTCTACACTTCTGACATGGGGATACAAAGATCTTCATGATATATGACCCAAATATATGTTTTAAACCTTATATCATGGTTAAAGACATAGGCTTTGAAGTCAGCGTTAGGTTTATCTTCCAGCTAAACCACTGATAAACTGTATGATGACCTAGAGAAAATTATGTGAATGAAAACACCAATAGACAGAAAGACGTCCCATACTCATAGATTAAAAGACTTAATACTAAGATGTGACTACTATCCAAAGCAATCTATAGATTCAATGCAATTCCTAAAAATCCCAAAGGTATTACTGGCAAAAATAGAAAACACCATCCTAAAATTCATACGCAACCTCAAGAGATTCCAATAGCCAAAACAATCTTTGAAAAACAAAGTTGGAGGTTTTTCACAATTTCTACCCAATGTGAAAACATTACAGAGCCGCAGTAATCAAAACAATGTAGTACCAACATAAAAACAGACAAAGACCAATGGAGTAGAAAATCTCAGAAATAAACCCTTGTATATACTGTCAAGTGATTTTTGGCAAGGGTGCTAAGACTATTCAATATAGAAAGGGCAGTGTTTTCAATAAACAATGTTGGAAGAAAAGGGTATCTAATGCATATGAATGAAGGTGGACCCTTACCCTATACACCATGGACAAAAATTAACTCAAAATGCATCAAAGACTTAAACTAAACTAAAACTTTAAAACACTTAGAAGAAAACATAGAGAGGAAAGCTTTATGACAGTGAATTTGGCAATGATTTCTTGGATATGGCAACAAACGAGATTAAAAAAAAGATAAACTGGACTATATCAAAATTCTAAAATTCCTATACACCAAAAGATACAATCAACAGTGAAAAGGCAACCTACAAAATTAGAGAAAGTATTTACAAATCATTTATCTATAGTAAGAAATGAATATCCAGAATATATAAAGAAGTGTCACAATTCAACAACAACAAAAAAAAACAACTAAAAACTGGGCAAAGGACCTGAAGAAACATTTATCCAAAGATATACAAATGGCCAATAAGCACATGGAAAAATGCTCAACATCCCTAATCAATAGGGCAACCACAATGAGATACTATTTCACATCTTTTCAGATGGCTACTATCTAAGAAAAGAAAGAAACGCTTTAGCACCATGGGTGGGAATGTAAAATGGTATAGCTACTATAGAAATAAATAAATAAATAAATAGTTATAGTGGTTCCCCCAAAAAGTCAAAAATAAAAGAACATATGATCCATCAAGTCCACTTCTGGGTATATATCCAAAAGAATGACTAAAAATATTTGTAAGTCATTATTCACAACAGTAAAAAGGTGAAAGCAAACCAAGTGTCTATCAACAAAAGAATGAATAAACAAAATGTAGTATATGCATAAAATGGAATGTTATTCAGCCTTGAAAAGGAAATTCGGACACATGTTATATGGGTGAACCTTGAGGACACTATACTAAGTGAAATAAGCCAGTCAGAAAAGCACAGGGGAAAACCGGGATGGCTCAGCGGGTTAAGCGCTCGCTTTGAAGCCCCGAGAACCAAGGATCGAATCCTGGCTCCAGCCCAGGCGGACCCACATGCTTGAACTGGGTATGCTTCCCGAATGTGGTGAGGCCCCCAGTTCAGTTCAAAAAAAAAGAAAAGCACAAATACTGTACGATTGATTATTATGAGGTACCCAAAATATTCAAATTCATAGAGACAGAAATTAAACCAGTGGATTCCAAGGGTTGGGAGAAATGGGAATAAAAAATTATCATTTAATGGGTATAAAGTTTCAGTTTTACAAAATGAAAAGAGCTTAAAAGGTAGATGCTGGTAATGGCTGCATAACAATGTGAATGTACTTAATGCCACAGAACTGTATGCTTTAAAATGGCTAAGATGATGTATTTCATGTTATGTACGTTTTGCCACAAATTTTTAAGTGCTGTAGAAAAAAACAAAACAATACTAAACTTTAAGTTTTATCATGAAGTCAATATAATTAATTTCATCAATGAATCAGAATATTTAAAGTGTTTTGAAACTTACAATTATTAATTATATGTCCACACAAAAAATCATTTCTGTATGACCAGAACTATTAAAAACTCTAATTTGGAAAATAATCTCAATTTCCTGACACTTTATCAAACATTTCTAATACTCTTTCAAAAATGAAATTGCGAGACATAAAACAAAGACAATTGTGACCTATAGTGTGATGCTTAATAAATTCCTGAATAAAACGTTGTAAGCTTGTCCTTCTTCCAAAGCTTTGTTAAAAATAAATACATTTGGGGAAGCCGGGATGGCTCAGTGGGTTAAAGTGCTCACTTTGCAGAGCCGGGGACCAGGGATCGAATCCCGGCCCCAGCCCATGCGGAACCATATGCTGAACTGGGAGCTCCCCCAGTTCAGTTCTCTCTCTGTCTCTGTATCTCTGTATCTCTCTCTCTCTCTCTCTCTCTCTCTCTCTCTGTCAAAAATAAAAATAAATAAAAATATATTAAAAAAAAAAAAGAACTTGCACTACTATATAAAAAAAATAAAATAATAAAAAAAAAACAAAACATTTTCTGATTAAAGCGGAGCAATTCAAAGTGAACTTGTATGATTCAGTTCTTCTTACCTGTTCACTAATAACTTGGAATTCTCTCATTTCATCCTCAGTTAAAGGAGCACATGTTTCATCATTTTCACTATCTTCTTGCCAGCCCATCTCCTTTAACAATCTGTAAAGAAGGGAGGAAATTAATATAGAGCTTCACCCAAGTAGGATAGTTCCATTTATGTTTTGTGCAAATAAACATTATTCATTATACAAAGTCATCATGATACATAAAAAAGGATTTTTCAATTCATGCTTTGAATGTTCTTCTGAAAATGAATAGGTAAAATTAAGCCCAATAAAATGTCTTAGAGATAAGAAGACATTGCTTTATCTTTGGTGTCAGAGGTTCTCTAACTTGAAAACTTGCTAATGGTTTTCCAGGTTAAAAAGTGAAAAAATTTTGCTAAGTTCATATACTAAAAGTAAAAGCAATACTCCTCCCCATTTGCTTTAATGTGACCCATCCTATTCTTAGCTATTCATTGGGTTTTCTATTTTGCAAATAAAAAGGTTAAGCTATCTTATCCTACCTTGCATTTTATAATTTACCTTTGGTATCACCTCTTATTGTGCACACCAGTCATCGTCCTCAACACATAATTCAATTTGAAACAGGCATTTACGGTATATTCTACACAGGGGTCTCCAAACTACAGCCTGCGGGCCGGACGCGGCCTGTGAGGCCCTCTCATCTGGCCCATGGAGACCTTTTTATCTGAATAAAATAATATTAAATAAATAATTAAAAACATCTATGTTTTGACTCTTTTTTATCTGGACCTCGAGTGTGTAGTTGGCCCCCAAACTGCTGTTTGATAGTTAACGCGGCCTGCAGGCTGAAAAGTTTGGAGACCCCTGTACATAACAGAAAGATGAATTCTTTGAAAGCTCCCAACCAAGAGCCAAGTGAAATGTGGTTATTCTGTTTTCTTTCAGGTTTTTAAAGAGAATGCCTCCACCTCAGGCAAACTGAGTTAATAAAAAAAAAAAAGATTAACAGGGAACTAACCACATTTCTCTAGATGAGCAAACATGAACACCATAACCATAGCTGTTACAACTGAGTCAATGACTTCAAAGTTTGTTTGCTTATACAACCACATATTTTATACTGGTCTGATTATATTTCTTTCTTTTTAAATAATTACATCTTAAGTATCTGTTACTCCTATTTTTACCAATTCACCTTTCAACTTGAGCCTGACACAAATTAGCTACTTTATAGACTTTTATATAATGCCTTTCTTAAACAATCTCAGACTAGCAAGGCTCAGAGACTCTAAATAAAATTTAACACTACACCTGTATTTTACAAGTAAGAATCAAAATCACATAAGGTAACATGCATACTTGATGGCACAAGAAATGGGACTCTGGTTTTTTGTCTCCCAAGTTAGTATGCAAGGGATGTCCAGAAAGTATCCAATCATGTAAAATGTGAAAAATAAGAGGTATTTATGGCTGGATTTTTTTTTTTTTTTCAGACAGCCCTCATAATACTGTACCAAAACCTACTGCCTATGGACCAAAATGTCAGCTATAATTAATTACTATTTCTCACATTCCTTTTAATAATTTAACATTTCTTTTCCAATTCACTGTCTTCACTCTTTAACCTAGATCGGGGGTGGCGAACCTATGGCACGCATGCCCAAAGTGGCACACAGAGCAATTATGGAGTTGTGAATACCATTTAAAAAATTATTGTTTATGCTTTTATAGACATAAAAATAATCAATACCTCTATCTCACTCAATGGGTTGGCACACGAGTCGAGTGAGTATACTCTTATTTCATAAACTTTGGCACTCAATCGCCAAAAGGTTCGCCACCCCTGACCTAGATGGCCTCCCTGTAATATTGTCATTCCTAGTGGCACCTAGTCCAGAGTCTATAGATTTAAAATAGTAAAACACTCTAAGTGCTTTTGCTAGATCCTTAATTATATCATTGTCCAAAACTGACTCTTAATAATGCAGATGGAATAAATTATTTCAAATGTTAAAAATGACAAGAGTATACCTGTCCATTTCATCCTGTCCCCTCCCTGCCCCACCCCCAGACTATAACTGTTCGCTGTTTCTGGAACAGTTTTCAAAACAAATTCTTCCCCATAATTAGAAATATGTACACCTTAACAGTGATCTACTCTTTACTTTTTCATTAGCATTCTTTTCCATTCTCTTTCAAACCAGTATTACTAAACTAGCATATTACTTTCACAATTACCACTCTGTTAAGTATTTTCAATGGCTTCCTACTTCCTGAACAAACTCCTTAACTTAAACACTATGACCATAAATTCAAATTCTTTAACATTAGAAAAAAGCACAGGACTAGAAGTAGAAGACAGAAGACATGGGTAACAATTGTTACTTTATCACAAACCAGGTATAAGGATACAGGCCAATTCCTTCACTTCCCTGAGCTGTTTCTCCATCTAAAGCAAGCACTGAAAAACCTTGAATACCTAAGGTTCTACCTTTTTAAAGGTTATTTCTAATTCCCTTAAGACAGGGATTCCCAGCCCCGTGCCCGCAGGCGCCATGGCGCCCGCAGCCCGATTTGTGTGCGCCCGCCATTATTTGACGGCATCAGAAGTTTTTCATAAACACTAAGTAAAACTAGAATTTATTTTTATAATTTGTTAGAATTTTAAAATATTGTTTGAGTATCTACACAGGTTTATTATATTCGTTGGTATGTTTGCGATACCGTATGTATAAGTTTTTCCCTAGCTTTCGCCTTTGTACATGTCGCATCTTGTTTAGCCGCTGCACTCTTTACACTCTCCTCCACCCAACCGGGAGACGCCAAGTTGCCATTTTGATTGCGGTTGCTGGACTGATCGGGTCATGAAAGTTAGCTAGGATCACAGTGTTTTGATATATTCGATTTTAAATGAACTAAAAGCAAGGTAGGTCATCTATTATTATGGTGGCAACTTGATATGATATTGTAGTTCTATAACTATTTGAACCTTAAGAACAATATTTTGCTAAAATCCTTAATATCAGAGGACTTATGGAACATAGTCGACAAAGAAAGGTTCCCATTTTTTTAAAAAGCGGCATATAAAATCAAATCGTTTTTCGGGTCAATGTATTTATGCGAATCTTTGTTTTCAAACATGAATTTAATAAAATCACAATATAGATCTCGACTTACCGATGAGCATCTTAATAATTGTTTGCTAACAGGGTTGTCGTCATACTCTCCTAATTACGAGGCACTGGCCAATGAAATGCAATGCCAAAGATCACACTGACAGATTGGTTTATGTTTTCTTTTGTTTTTTTAAATGATTTTATTATACGTATTTTTTATTTACTTTGTATTACGTTTTGTATATATGTTTCTTTGTGTGTATATAATTTGTACAATAAATTTATTATTTTAAAATTATTTTTATTACTTTTTTTCCTTGTTCAATAATAAATATCCTTAGAAATAGCTGGTGCCCGCCACCCTACCGATATTTTAGAATGCGCCCTAGAGTATAAAAAGGTTGGAAACCCCTGCCTTAAGAGCACCACATTCTTGTCAAGACATTCCACCTACTGCCCCTAAAACAAACTAAATATGTAGTACACTCTAAGCATTCCTTCATATTCTTTCTTCCAAAATGACTGCACATTATTATCCTTGCCTGGATTAATGTCTCATCCTTTAATTCAGGTTCAAATTAACACTTTCTCACTGGTACTCAAGACATAGTATCTAATTCCCTTGAATTTCTCTGGTATTCATTTTTACTCATGCATTTGGTGCTGAAACAAGATAACTATCTCTCTGACATTAAAGTTATCCTCAATAATTTTATAATGACACTAAAATTTGACAATTTAAGACATGCCTGATTATTTCATATTTTAGTTTTCACATTTGAACAAAAGAATTGTCATCAGTAAGAACTATATCACTGATACCTAATTCATTAAATTCAACCAATGAGTACTTAGTATGTACATAACTTAAGAATCAAAGTTTTGGGGAAGCCGGTATGGCTCAGTGGGTTAGGCGTTCACTTTGCAGCCCCGGGGACCGAGGATTGAGTCCCGGCCCCGGCCCGTCTGGACCCATATGCTGAACTGGGGAGTGCCCCCAGTTCAGATTTCACCGGGGCGAGACCCCGGC
Source organism: Craseonycteris thonglongyai (assembly GCA_004027555.1). NCBI lineage: Eukaryota > Metazoa > Chordata > Mammalia > Chiroptera > Craseonycteridae > Craseonycteris > Craseonycteris thonglongyai. Next base: position 1,817 of record PVKE010049792.1, on the reverse strand, counting down.
CCAGTTCCTGCCCTGTGTAGCCCCAGCCCACCTGTGGAATGAAACTATGTGGAAAAACCAATGATGTGCAACTATGGAGACTGTTCTGGGCCCTCCCCCTTCTCTCTGTCTCTGACTGTCTCTCTCTCTCTCTGTGCCAAAAACAATAAATAAATCTTTAAAAAAAAAAAATCAAAGTTCACAGAAAATTTGAAGCTTTGGGAAAGAAACATCACCCCATTTTTTAAAGAAATAAAACCTGAAATGTAAACTAATAGTTTGTCACCTAAAAAATATATTAATGTATGCCTTTGGAACACTTAGAAACATATAATGTACTAAGCAGTGTAGAAAACTCAAGCTAAGAAATTTAAAATTAAAATGGTTCCAAGTTATTAGCACCTTTACTTCCTCCTTTTACTGACTCGGGATCCTTTGTAGCATAGACAATGTTTCCACAAAATAATCTATGATAGTTTTTTTTTAAATAGGTTTATTTTATTGTTTTTGACAGAGAGAGAGAGAAAGAAGCAGAGAGAAGGGGGAGGGCCCACACAGTCTCCATAATTGTACATCATCAGCTTTCCACATGGTTTCATTCCACACAGGTGGGCAGGGACCGCACAAGAGCAGGAACTGGGCTGGGGGCCTCCCGCATGGGAGGCACATCCCAGTTTAGCATATGGGTCCACACAGATTGGGGTAGGGATTCCATCCTTGGTCCCCAGGGCTGCGAAGCGAAAGCTAAACACGCTAAACCCGCTGAGCCATCCAGCTTCCCCCTATAGGGTTTTTTAAAAGTAAAAGACATCTATAATATTCAGGTAGTCATTGTTTGTGTGTCTTTATGTAATATGGGTCTCCTCCCATCCCAATCTTATTCCAATTTTGGATGTTTTCTTTTTGCTCTATTTGGCTTAGTTCTTAAATCTCATACTCTCCATTTTCTCCTGTTAGCAGTCACTAGAATAAACTCTTGTCAGGGTATGGAACCAAGTCTCTCTTCCCTGAGTCCATGAATGAAACAAGAAATCATTGAAATGCTGCCTATACTTAAATATACCAGGGCTGTCCAGAAAAAATCCAGCCATAAATACATCTATTTTTCATATTACATGGCTGAAAACTTTTCAGACAGCCCTCATATGTCTGAGGGTTAAAATATAGGACACAAAACATTCATTATGGGTATTAGGGGTTATAAGAATATTTCCTAATAAGTGTGACTCAACTTTCTTATTATAGCCTTAATAGATTCTATAGGTAAATAATTTATCTTTATTCTTTTATTGCCTATGCTATAGTTCCCTAAAGAATTCATCTTTACTATCATTTGAACATCTAGTTCATTTGTATACTTTCCTTTCTGAGCACAGGCCTTATTCCTATCAATTGTGTGACTGGAAAGATTTAAATTACTATTGGTGAGAGTAGAAATTAGCACAACAGTTTTGGGTAATAACAGGGCAGGGGAAGCCAGGATGGCTCAGAGGGTTAAGCACTCACTCTGCAGCCCCGGGGACTGAGGATCGAATCCCGGGCCCGGCCTATACTGAACTGGGGAATGCCCCCAGTTCGGTTCTCACTGGGATGAGACCCCAGCCCAGTTCCTGCCATGTGCTCTGTCTCTGTATCTCTGTATTTCTCTCTCTCTCTCTCTGTCAAAAACAATAAAAATAAATCTTTAAAAATAATAATAATAACAGGGCAATATCTGATTATTTTAAATATGTGCACCATTTGACCAATCAATTTCATTCCTAGTAATTTATTCTATATACACACAACCGTTAAAAAATATGAATACAGGGGAAAGCCGGGACGGCTCAGCGGGTTGA
>PVKE010049791.1:0-11153 GCA_004027555.1 Craseonycteris thonglongyai | reverse complement strand
CTAACAAATATTTAATTAGTAAATGTCTAAATGTAAGGAATAATTTGGTCTAAGACTTGTTTTCTTTTTTTAATTTTAATTTTTTCTCTTTAAGACTTGTTTTTATTATAATCTCATATCAAGTTTGCAGAACTATAGTTAGTCCTCACTCATCTCAAAATTTTTGGTGTCTACTAGTCGTTACCTCTCAGAAAAAAACCCAAACTGGCTTATGGAGCATAACAATACCAGGCTTGTATCTGGTCTCCACCAAGAGTGGTCTTCACATCATCTATATGATATTCTCTCACCACAATCATGAGATTTTATGGGGCCCTATACTTCTCAGGATTATGGCATTGCCTATTTCAACAAATGGGAAATAATTCCAGTTTCCTGTGGGCTTATGACATTTATTTGAAGAACTTTCCTCCTTCATTCTCACTGTAGTGGCAGCAGGAGTGCTGCTATGGTTGCTGTTGTTTGGGGATCCAACGAGAATGGTTATTTCTCCTTTAAAGGCATTTACCCTCTCATGGCCTGAGCAACATCTGGGAAACAACTAATTCCCCTTCCCCACCTTAAGTACAGTAGTAAGACTCCAAGATAGCACCATAATCTCTGTCTCCTGGGTCAGATCAGACTAAGGTCGGTCTGTGCAACTAATAAAACACAGCAAAAATAATAGTGTGTCCTTTCTAAGGTTTCAAAATAAAAGACACAGTGACTCTCATTTCAGTTGCTCTTCCTAATATCTGTGGCTGGGCCATCCAATCCACCAAGAAGAAAATAAATAGCCTATAATGCAAGTGCAAGATATCTTGACACCAGGGAAAAGTTGTAGAACCACATTTGAAAAGTGTCCCAAAGTCTAATAGGGTGACCAGACGTCCCGCTTTTGGCGGGACAGTCCCGATTTTTAACAATTTGTCCCGCATCCCGCGGCGTTTAAAAGAAGTCCCGATTTTTGGAAAGAATGCAGGACAAGCTAGGGAACGGCGGGAGATGGACCAAATTTTTAATCAAGAACCCTCTCCCCCACAGTCAATGGTGTCCCGCTTTACCAATGTTCAAATCTGGTCAATTTACCCAAAGAGACTGTTGATGAGGGACCACCTTAGAGATTAAACATTTATCCAGATGGCACTAGAAATCCACGTGCCTGACCGCCATCCTCACAAATTTTGCCCTTCATCAAAAAGAGAGGTGGCTGTTATCAATATTTCAGTGGGAGTGATAGAGCAAATTCATGAATTTACACACCTACCAATTATCATGCTGCCCCCGGTATTCTAAAGCTTTCAGGTGCGTGGGAAGGTCAGATAGTGATACTAGGGTTATGGGATTAGGGACAAGTGCTATTATGTAATGGGAAGAGTTGTTGCCTTTATGGACTCCTGGATCGGTCACTTACTGTGTGACATTGGGAAAGTTATATAGTCTCTGTAAATCTGCTTTATCATCTGTAAAACAAATACAATAATTCATGCTCTACATACTTCATAGTGTTTTTGAGAAAATAAAATGAGTTAAAATTATGTTCAAGTGTTTGGTAAACTACAAAATGCAATATAACTACAAAGGATTATTATTACTCACCCATACAAATTCAAAAAACCCAAATGTAAATTTATAAATTAGAAAGTCATAATGTGCTAAAATTGTTCTATATCTAATTAAATTAGAACAATGGTTCATTTGTCAAGTTATGTGCTAAGTTTCCAAATAGCAATGCTATGTAATATAACTAATGAACAGGAATAGACCAAAATAATGTTTGTTATATAGCTAAAGCAGCTAACTGTGAGTTAGCCAAGTCTTAACAACAATATTATTTAGAATTCAGAGCCTTATTAACACCTGGGCTGCTTCAGCCTCTTATAAACATTTAAATACAAACAAACCTTTAAGCTATATCTAACTTTATAATTTTCACAATGTTTTTGATGCATTTTCTCATTTAATTATCATAAAATACTTTGAGGCTAACTAGAGCACTTGCTGTTCCCAATGTATGTATCAGCAAAGAAACTGAGCTTCAGTAAGTAAGAATGTTATTCCAAAGTCATGCAATTATTATGTACTAGTGGTACAGTTAGAATTCACTTGCAGGTTTTCTCACTTGAATTCCATATACTTTCTATTATACTGCAGATATTGTGAACTATATGGATGGGCAATTTTGATTGTTTAGCTTCTCCTCCCACCCCTGGCCTCTCAAGCAAACACACACAATCATCCCCTTTCTCAGCAAATCAGCATAAATCACCATTTTATTTTGGCCCCAGGGGAAAGAAATATCCACTAAATTCCTTTTGCCCAGCTCTGAGCTGATAACTTTGCAAATCATATGAGCTCTTTTTGTTTTATTTATTTATTTATTTTTAATATAAGAAGTTCAATCTTCCAGTGTCCCCAGTCTTTGCATATTCTAATGTCTTTGGAGACTTGTATGAGAATGAATTTAGCTCCAGCAGCTCCTAGGAGCAGGAGGCTCTGATTTGTAAGGGAAATATTGCTGGAGATGGCAACAGTGATTCTTCACACCCACAATAAGACAAAGAGGATAACAAGGAAGACAAATTCAGGGCATCTACCTCCTTATGGGGCTCATAAGTAGATGGGAAAAGCTAAATTTCTTTTTTCTCTCTTTTTTTTTATTTTTAATGATTTGGTATATTTTTAACACATGTGTTTCTAACAGCCTCCCTCTCTTCTCCTTACTTCCCAGAAGTAGAGATTCAAATTTGGAGAAGGGGTGGGAGTGAATTTTGCTTATCAGACCTGTTTCAACTGAGGCATTGTCCCCACTGAACTGAGTTGGGAGGGTCCTGGTGTGTAGATGTGGGCTGTGGTCCTTCTCTGGCCTCGCTGGGGTGGTTTTCATCCCCCTCATTGTGAGTATAAGGGTGAAACAACCACATGAGCTCTCTTCTCCTTCATTTCTTTTCCTTTGTTGTTGTTGCTATTTAAAATAGAAAAGAAATATAGCTTCAGTGATTCTATTTACTCCACGCAATAGAGAGAAAGCCCACAGGCAGCACTGCAGATTTCTTCAGGTAACGTAATGGGCTGAGAGTAGAAGGTGCAGCTGGAAGCGTTTATTGCTGGCAAACTATTTTTCACTTGATAAGGGATGGGAAGCAATGAAAATAAGTGAAGATATTCATATGAAATGTTTAAAAAATAATGATTTGAGGATGAGGCTTCTGAAAGGATGAGTATTTATTCTGTGGGACAGCAAGGGGATTTGGGAGATATTGAACACACACACACCATCTTAAACTTAATAAACATATAAGATAGGTGGCAATCACTTATAAATGAGTTGTTTGGAACAACTTTCTGGAAAAACAATGCTCCACATTGTTACCTGGATTGCGCAAGTCATAAAGGCCTACCTTAGCCCACATATTCTTGAATACTAATGTTCTTTGAAAATTATAATATATTACAATGTCCCTAATATATTACATAATATATTACAATGTCCATAATATATTACAATGTCCCTTCAACTTTGTAAATCTGAAGTCCTTCCTTTTTTCCTTAGAATAGCAAGGGTTAAGTATATGTGTTAGGCTCAGAGGGACACGCTCAGATGGAAAATTACTGAACACCCTGTTACTCTATAACAAAGTTTGCAGCCCTAGCCGGAAACTGCCAGTTCCTGTTATCTGTGCACAGACTTCGCTAGTTCCTGTGATGGCTATGTAGCACCCAGATGGCCTAAACACAAAACAACTTTCCTCCCCTCAAGCCAGCTCTGCACGTCCCAATATACACCCTATATTACCATGACCCCTTTTGCCGTTCAGGGCTGATGCCATCTTTCAGGCTCAGCCCAGCTGTTTTTAGCTGTCTCTAATACCTGCCCATAACAATGTTTGCCCAAGCCCCAGAAGTTGATGTCACTTCCAGACTCAGCCCAGCAGAGTTTTCCTGTATTAAACCTGCTTGCTTGAACTTTGTGTGTGAACCTTCTTTGGCTAACCTTACAATATGTAAACCATAGGGTTAAGTAAAGCAGTAAATATTGAAAGAAATATAATTATGAGAAAATTTAAGCAAGTAGTGCTTGACACATTTTGTATTGAAATTTAATTTATTTTAATAAGTGCTTATTAACTACATGTTATTATAAATTGGGCTTAGCCTGTCATCCTTTCTCCATGATTCCCAGCTTAGACTTTAAGGCTGGTTTTAAGTGGATGCCAGAAATAGGTAGAGGGGTATCTCAGTACTCATCATTAATTGGTTTCAGGAGGTATGACGAGAACCAAAAATGATGAGTAGCAAACAAATTTTCCCTATAAGGAGTAATGTAAGTAAATTTAATGCATCCCCAAACCAAACATGCACAAAATGTCCACAAAAGCTAAAATAAAACCACAAGAAGCAGTGCACAGGGCAAGAGCCACCAGGTGACAAACACATGACCTCTTGTTTCAGCTGGAAAGGTAATGAGTCATGAGGCAATGGATACCAACAACTTCTAGTTTGTGTGTCAAGTACCAAATAAATGATAAGTACTGGGACAAAATTTTCATGTCAGAATGCATCGAGTAGCAAATTTGATGAGTTTCAAAGCAGTCAAGTACCAAGACGTGACTGTATAAGACTACAGTTTAATATAGATGTGGATATTATATAAGTAGTGCAGAAAACTTTTTGACTCTTTTCAGAACTTTTTCAATCCCCAAGGTGGTCCCTCAACATCAGGCTTCCTTGGACCAGAAGACACTTTTTTATGTGAACCTATGATCTTCCCTTGGGGTCCGAATCACTTGTATTTGCTTTATAGGCAATTTATTTTCCTCTACGTGAGTTGTGTGGCCCAGCCATAGATGCATAATCTCCATGTTGGTGTCCTATTTAGTTATCTGCAGCATATTCATCAGCTACCTCATTTAGTTGTTCTAACCCCAACATGAAGCTTCTTTACTGGTCTCCTAAGATGAAGTCAGTACTTGGCTGCATTCCTTACCTTTCTTCTAAAGCCAGCTACCAATATCTGCCTTATCTGTTCCAAGGCAGGTGATGATCATCAAAAATTCAATGGAAATTTAAAATGTACTAGTGAGGACCACCCCCCCAAACAGAATTATCTTCCAGAGGACAGGTCCCTTGTAGTACAGTCTTACCCACTAGATGAATGTTCTAGGAACCCATCTTCATCAGTGTACCAGCTGGTGTTGTTATGAGAGACTGTTGTCAGGTTCAGTGAAAATTTTGGAGATTCTTTCAATGTGTTTGCCCATTTCATGATGGGTGATTTATACAAACAATGTGCATGTGACAATGCATCTGCCTACTCCATGCTGGGTATTCAGCAGTTTTTGACCCAAAACAGCATAAACCCCATGCCTCACCTTTCCTATTCACCTGATGTTGCACTGTGACTTTTTGTTTGTTTGTTTCTCTGGATGAAAAAGTCCTCAAAGGGTAATATTTTGCCAATGTGGAAGAGGTAAAACAAAAAAACGGTTGAAGCTCCTAAAGGCGTCAAAATCAGTAAGTTCAAAAACTGTTTGAACAGAGGAAAAATCATATTGTTAAGTATATAGCATCAAATAATGAGTACTTTGAAGGTGACTGAAGTTGAAGCAGGTAAGAATAAATAGACAATTTTTAAATAAATAAATTCCATTTTTGAGGGGGGGCGGGTTGGTGGGGTTTCCCCTTGTATCCAACTCCATGCATTTAGCTTGAGAAGCATTTTAATTTCAGCTTACCCACACATAATTAGCCTACCCATGGTCCAATAAATGATCAATACTCAGCTCCCTTTTGTAGATTTATTTGTGTTTTCTGTCCCATCCCAGAGAATTTAAAATAATCTTCATTTGGAGTTAACAGACATAATTTTAATCAAAGTTGGAAGAAGATAATTTTCTCAAGGAATATTGAGTTAATGACACTCTGGAAAAGAGTTAGAAAGCTAAAATGCAGGTCTCAGTCTGAGGGGAAAGTGTTCAGTTGGGTTCAGAAGCCAAAGCCTCTAAGTGTGATTGACCCCAAGATCTGTAAACAGTCAGATTATGATTCTAGCTAAGTAATTGTTTTTGCTCAAATCTGTCAACACTCCCTCCTAATCTCATAGTGACATTGAAAGTAAATGTGAATGTGCTTTAAAAAGTGAGAGCTGGGATATAAATATAAAGTGTTGTTGTTTATGCTTATGTCTAGTCTTACATTACAGCTTCAAAAACATGCCCAGATATATTTTTCTATCCACAGCTATAGCTCTTTTTCTATATCACTTTAAGTATGTGGCTGTGTGTCTAAAAGCAGACATAAACATATTCATAAAGAAAGATGGCTGTGACTATAGTTATAAATGTGCTTTTAGCTATTTTTTCCCTCCTGGTGCAGATGACTGTGTGTCTTAAAACCCTGTAGTGATCTATGTTTTGCCTTAAAAAGCTTGTGATCCAAAAATAAGGCTTGGGCTGAGTCATCAAGACCTGGGCTAGGGAAGAAATGCAGAGGAGGAGTAGGCAAGGAGATATTTTCAGTGAAGGTGCAGAGTAAAGTGGGAGGATTTTCTCACAGGGATTTGCTACCTATGGCCCACATGGTAAATTCAACGCTCTGTTTTGTAAGTAAAGTTTTATTGGAACACATAAACATTCATTCATTTGTATATTGTCCAGGGCTGCTTTTGTGCTACAGTAGCATAGTTGAATAGTTGCAATAGAGACTATATCTGGTATGAAAGCCTAAAATATGTACTATCTGGCCCTCCAGGAAAAGTTCACTGACCCTTGTTTTTTCCTAACATCTACAAACATGTCATATATTTTATTTTTATCTATCTATCTATCTATCTATCTATCTATCTATCTAAATCTATCATCTATCATCACCTATCCATCTAATCTATTGATCTGCCATCTCAGCTTTATTGAGGTATGTGAGGATGAAGAATTGAAATTCAACTTATTAGACCTGCCTTCCTTAGACTCAACACTATACTAAATTAGAGTGTGAAGAACATTGATTTGGGACTCCCAAGTTATTGTTCTTCCCCTAACTAGCTGAAGGACCTTGGGCAAGTCACTTGGTTTTTCTGGGGCTGGATTCTCCATTTGTAATACAAATGGATAAATGGAAAAACAAATCTCTAAATCATTGACAAGATGAACTTTCTACAAAATATCTCTTTTCTTTCCAACACCACATATTGCAGCATTTCTATAGATACTCCCATTGAGTGTCAGCAGTTCCAAAACCCATACAATGGTAGGAAAGTTGTGCAGGCAATTGGGGAGACAGCAGCTAGCAGAAAGGAATAGTGATCCTAAGCTCTTCTGTTCCTGTCTTTGTCTCTTCCTTCTCAAGTCCTCTTCCTATAACTAGTGCTTGTCCCTTACATTTCCTGGAAAACAGCAACTCTGCAAAGAATCTGGTGAGGGGGCTGCATAGAGAAGAAACAAAAAAAAAAAACAGTCACTTATTTTGTTACCAAAAAGTTGTTCTTTTTTTTTTTTAAATTTTAATAGAATGTGCTATTTTTAAGTCCCATCAGTCTGCAAGTATATGTACAGCTTTTGCCCTGAACACATTTTAATAATGCCTCCTCATCCTTCTGTGTTGTGTTGCAGAACAGCAACTTTGTACTTTGCATTTTTATTGTGATAAAGATATTTTTTGACAGTATTTGAATCTCAAAAAAAATTTCCTGAGAACAAAATATTTCTAGACTACTTATATGGAAGGAAGGCAGCCCACACCAATCCTATCTTGGAAAATTTGTGATAGAGTAATTTTGGTCCTCATGGCAGTAAGAAACCCTGAGCGACCCTATAACTTGGTGGCCGTTGCATTTGGGGTCTCAAATGGCTTTATTCAGCCTCCTGCCCACCTAGCTGCATTAGGGTCAACCCCTGGGCAATCTTCTTTTCTCTGCACTCTCGTTTTTCCTTTCTCTATTCCAGTTGAATTTGCCTTTCAGTGTATATCAGGCAGGTTCCAGTCAATACAGGTATTTTTGTAGTGGGGAAATAGTCATACTCATAAGATATCAGAGGAACTGAAAATTTGAAGAGGAGCTATAAGGTGACCCAGAGTTTTAGCAGAAAACTGCTATCTTCTTTACAGCAGGAGAAACACAGGGAACTGATGTTACCAGAAGTTAGGAACTCAAGCTTCCCCATGGAAGCTGGGTCATTGTCAGGTGCAGCCTGTAGGATCTGGGTCCCCAGAGGTGGGTTGTTTGAAGAGAGCTTGTATCATGGAGGAGATAGCGGTTTCCAGAGATGCAACTCAAAGCAGAAGGGGTGGGAGAGAGAAATTCCCAGGCTGCACTCTTTCTTCTACCCTCCTGTCTCTTGCTAATGACTCCCCTTATCTAGACTCAACAAATTAGTAAGAGAGCCTAGGAAATATAATGTTCATGCATCAGCTTCCTGTAACACAAGACAGAGTAGAAAAGGGTAGGGAAATTACTTAAGAAAAACAGGCAGAGGAAAAATAAATGTTACTTTGGATAGCAAGCTGTTCATTCTGTCAACTTCTATTAAAAGAAGTCTCAATTGTCCTGGGAAGGTTTCCTTCTTCAAATAGGACATGACTGTGACTGGAAGTGACAGAAATGGAGCCAAGAAATGGATGTGACTACAGAACTGGGCATAGGCATTGGGTGAGTATAGTGGAAAGCCAGGTATTCCATGGATGTGTGTTAGTGACTGGGAGTAAAAACTGATGGTATTGGTTGAGAAGAGGCTGCAACAGAAATGAAACTTTTAGGATATTCTTATGATCAGACATGACAACTGTATTGTGCTTCCTAAAGACCAGCTCATTTTAGGGCCAGATTTTAGCTAGCCACTAATGATTTAAGGAGCAGGTTTCCTGAAGGATAATTTGCCAGCCTGTGAGCCTAGGGTTTAGACTCCCATCAGTTTGAGCAGGGCTTAAGTTCTGACCCCAGTCCTAGCAGTGGGAACTCAAGCCTGCTTCTTTACATAGAATCAACACATTCACACATAATAATGTTTACACTTATAAAAGCCAGTTTCGAACACTAAGCTGCACTAAGAAACAACCATCCAGGTTGTCAATCTAATTTGCCCCAAACCTATTTTCTATGGTATTGATTTTCTGATTTCAAAGTTTAGGCTTTTGTATTCATCTCTGGCTATTTTTTTCTGCTGCTTCTGGCTTAGTATTCTACTATTGCCTTGGTATATCTTACCATCTTGGCAAGAATTCCCTCTTTGGGCTCCTGGGCTTACAGATGTTTTCTCCACCTCTGCTCTAATGCTATTCTTCTACTTGCCATAGTCAGCCACCCCCTTACCAGGAATAAGGATGCATTCTGAAAGGCAAAGAAGCAATGTGTCAAACACAGAGAAGATATTTTCAGTTGCATAGGCTAGATAAATGTGGTGGGGGCCATGGAATACTGAGGGTCCTAATAAACTTATCCTGGGCCAGTCAGGGAGATAAGGTTGTCAAGAGCTTAACACTAACTTTTTCACATATTTTATGGGTTTTTTTATTGGCCAACAACATGGGACCCCTTATACTACCACAGAAACTCTAAGAAAATCTCTCACCACTCTTTTCTTTTTATTTATTTTATTCCCCCCCCCCCTTTTTTTTAAACAATGACTATTTCTTCTATTTTTAAGTGGTTCTTTGTTGGTTTCTTTGTTAAGAGGCAATAAGTCAAACTTTCTGTATTTGAAAATTCATCTCTAACTATCTCTGTGACTTCAGAGAATAATTTAATCTTTCTTAGTCTCAAATTCTATATCTGTAAAAGTGATATAATATTATAGTAGTATCTCTCTTATATGGTTTCTCTCAAAAATTTTATTGAGTAATTCCATGAAAAATTTATATAAGATTTCTGGTAAAGATGGTGGAGTAAATAAACACTGTGCTCACCTCCTCTCAGGAAAATATCAAAATTACAGCTAAACTACAGAACAACTATCATTGAATTGAGAATTACTTAAAGTCTTGCTGAACCAAGCCCTACAACTACAGACGTACAGAAGAAGCCACCTCAAGACAGGTAGGAAGAGAAGAGACATGAAAAGTGCTGTTCCCATATCCACATGTGACCGTTAAACATCAGGAGGGATATTTCAGCTCAGCGGTCCCCCACAGAGGAGCAAACTGTTCCAGCTCCACAAACAGGTTCCCCAGCCCAGGGTTCTACTGAAAGAGAGAGAAGCCCTATAACTTCTGGAAGTAAAATCCAGTGAAGATAGTGGCTGAATGAGACAGAGGGCAGCTGCAGTCCCCAGTGCTCCTTTTAAGCATCTGTGCACTTGGCTGCCCATATGCACCCTTTTAAATAAGACAGAAAACAAAAGTACTGTACTGTTTCAAATGGTACATATTGGTCAGCCTAGTTTCATTGAGCTAAATGCAAGGTGTCAGTAGGTTGACCATAAGATGTGACAATTAAGTTAAAAAACTAATCTTAGAAAAAGTGCTACATACCTCATTGCTGAATATCGTTATAGTCACCTTCAAAGTATTCCTCTTGGGGAAGCTATGCACTGATGCAGCACCTAGTCCACCCTTCAAAGCAATTTTGGAACTCTTTTTCTGGAATGGCCATCAGAGCCATTGTCGTATTATCCTTGATGTCCTATATGTCATCAAAATGTCTTTCTTCCAATATTTCCTTTATCTTTAGATTAAAAATAAATAATTGGGGGCCAGATCAGGTGGTAGGGAGGGTGTTTCAATACAATTATTTGTTTACTGGCTAAAAACTCCATCACAGACAGTGCCATGTGAGCTGGTGCATTGTTGTGATACAAGAGCCATGAGTTGTTGGTGAAAAATTCAGGTGTTTTTGTCTAACTTATTCACCCAGCCTTTTCAGCACTTTCACTTAGTCAATCTGGTTGACTATTTGTCAAGATAGTACAAATTCATACTGAACAATCCCTCTAATATCAAAAAAGGGTGATCAACATTGTTTTGACTCTTGATTTGGACTGGTGGAACGTTTTTGGTTCTAGAGAATTGGTTGACTTCCATTGTGCACTTGGACAATTTGTTTTAGGGTTGTATTGGTATACTCATGTTTCATCACCAGTGACAAGATCACCCCAATCATCGTCTTGCCTCTCCAAAAGGTCTAGCAAACTTTGACTCTCCTTTGCTTTTGTTCATGGGTGAGTTCCTTTGAAAACATTTTTGTA
>PVKE010049790.1:0-11151 GCA_004027555.1 Craseonycteris thonglongyai | reverse complement strand
ATTGTTACCAACCAATGTCACCCCATTAAATTTAACAATAAAATATAATAATATTAAAAAATAATAATAACAATTATAGTAAAAATTTTAAAACATATTTAAAGATAATTTTATTTTCAATTTCAGTTATCATTGAATATTATTTTATAATCGTTTCAGGTGTACAGCACAGAGGGTAGACATTTATGTAAATTATGAAGTGATCCTCCTGTTAGTCTACTACCCACCTGACATTGTCTGTAATTACAATATTAATGACTATATTCCCTATACTGTACCTTACATTCCTTGACTATTGCATAACTGTCAAGCTGTACTTCTTAATCCGTTTTTTCACCCAGCACCCCAATCCCCTCCCATCTGGAAATCATAAATTTGTTCACTGTACCTATGAGTCTGTTCCTAAAGTCTTTTTGTCTTGAATTGGCCTTAGCCTAGAAACTCCAAAGCAATCCACTCAAGTTACCTAACAAGGAGGTCATGTGCCTCAGGTCCTATGCTGTTTCTCTTTGCATGCTATCTTGACTTCCTGTGTGGTCTCTTGAGGCATGCTATATACTTTCTCCAGGACTTGTGAGTAATAAACTGCTCTATTTAAAAAAAAAAAGAAAATGTTTAAAGCAAGGCCAAAATTGGTTTTCAGTTGGTTTTGAGCCTTCTCTTAAGAAAGTGCACAAATACAAGAATGAACATTCTGGGATGTGCATATCTGATAAAACAGTTAATTTTAGTCACCTGGTTAATAGATTTTACTAAAAAATAGGAAGCCCATCTTTGAAAAACGTTAATCTTATGTACTCTCGGCAATTGAAATTGAATTGAGGCATCAAACCAGCTTTGTTTTGAATTTATATTGCAGTAGAAACTAAGATCACATCCCAACCATTATAAAGTACTTTTTTTATTAAACAAACAAACAAACAAAAAAAAAACCCACAAAAAACACAAAATTTTGTATGGTAAACATTTTTTTATTCCAAATTTTCCTCAGAGGAGTTAAATAGAAAAATTTTATGAGCTAAATGTGCCAGACCTATTTTGAACATAGAAATTGCATTTGTCACCCTCTTTTCCCTTTCCAACACCCACCCACCACAGGCTGACTCAGTAGGTGGAGCAGGTGTCATGATTGCCAATGAGCTCATGAAATGATGAATGTTGCTCCCAGTGCAAGTCACTATTGTACTCTTACTCTTCAATCTCTGTGGGTACTTAACATTGTGTTAACTTAAAATTTTAGTTGACTTATAGAGGAATTTAAGCAAAACTCAACTTGAATTTGTTTCTACTTGTTCTCAGTATTAAAGTAAATGAGTCAAAGATTAAGAGAGATGATATTTTTTGACCAAAGTTTGGGTATAGAAAGTCACTTGTAATTAATTTTGTTTCATTGACTAAACATATACTTTCATTTGTTAAGCTTAATAGCTTTTAAAATTGGAACTATTTTTTCTATAATTGTATCATGTGTGAAATTATTTTTGTCCATATAACGTTTTAGAAAAATAATGGGGAAAATTTGGATATCTTCCTTATATTAATTTATAAAAGGCTGTGATGAATTCATAGCTATAAATTCATTGATTCCTACTTTTTGAATGAATCTCCTCTCTCTTCCTATGTTAATGAACTATTTTCCCTTATTTGGGTTAAGCGTTATTATAAAATTTTATTGTATAATTAAAAAAAAATGCTAAATCACAAAGATCTTTAAGTATAGGTAATGCATTTTTTTCTGCTCACTCTTAAACTTAATTTTCACCCATGATTTAAGCCTCTGTTTTATTAATTAATGTTACTGAATTTACAATAATTGTGGACACAGCCTGATATAGTGGAAGAAACAAGGCTCTGGGGAAGGACTTCCTTAGTTCAAGCCTAACTTTCCAACTCTATCACATATTTGTAGAACAGAACACTGGAAAAATTAGGGGGAAAAACCCAAAAGGTTCAGATTCTTCATCTAACTGAAGAAAAAGATAAATACTGAATAGAAGATTTTGATGATTTAATGAGTCAATATATTTTAAATGCCTGATATTTAATTTATGGTTGGTATTAAAAAAAACAAAAAACAAAAAAAACTTCATCTGCTTTTGATTATTCTTTGTTAAAAGTTCTAACCAGCTGTGAAATAACGTTCTAAAGCAGACGCAAAGGAAAGAAGCCTAGATAAGTCACAGACCATTAAAAAAAAAAAATTAGTCTCTGGATGACCATTTAGTTATAGTAGTTGAGTTGGATGCTGTCTTTCTTATTCTTCTGCACATGACTTTGGTAGAATTTTAACCTCTCATAAATATGTATTCAGTTTTAAAATGAGTAATCTCTGGCATTTAGGGTTTATGTATGTATCTAAACTCATCAAATTGAATATGTTAAATATGTGCAGTATGGTACATAAATTATATCTCAATAAAGCTGAAAAGACAGTAATTAATTATTCAGAGTGAGTAGGGATAGAACATATCTCAACATAATAAAGGTCATATCTGCCAAGCCTACAGATACAATCATACTCAGTGGTGCTTCCCCCCCCCCCCTTAAGGTCAGAAATAAGACAAGGATGCCCACTCACTCTTATCCCTTTTATTCAACATAGTTTTGGAAATTCTAGTCAGAGTAATTAGTCAAGGAAAAATAATACAATAAATTCTCATTAAACATCAATTGGTTCTGTGATTTTAAGCAAAATGACATAAAAAGACCAGTTTTAGCGTGGAGAAATTGATATAAATAAGAGTTAAGTTTGTATAGCATCTCATCAACATTATAATGAAATGACATTGAATGAAATTATGTTATGCTAGGCTTCTGTTAAAGGTATCCAAATTGGAAAGGAAGAAGTGAAGCTGTCACTCTTTACAGATGACATGGTACTATATATGAAAACCCTAAAGACTCCAACAAAAAACTGTCAGAACTAATAAATGAATTCAATAAAGTTGCAGGATAAAAAATCAGTACTCAAAATTTTGTTGCGCTTCTATACACTAATAATGAACTATCAGAAAGAAAAATTATGAAAACAATCTCATTTACAGTTGCATCAAAAAGAATAAAACATCCAGGAATAAATTTACCCACGGAGATGAAAGAGTTGCATATTGAAAATTACAAGACATTAATAAAAGTAATTGAAGAAGACACAAATAAATGGAAAGATATTCTGTGCTCATAGGTTAGAAGAATCAATATTGTTAAAATGCCCATACTACCCAAAGCAGTCTACAGATTTAATCTACCTTTATCAAAATTCCAAAGGCATTTTTCTCAGAAATAGAGCAAATAATTTTTAAATTTGTATGGAAATATAAAAGACACCTACCTGTAAATGCCCAAATCAATATTGAGCAAGAAGAACAAAGCTGGAGGCGTTATGCTCCCTTATTTTAAACTACATTTTAAAGCTGTAGTAATTAAAACAGTACAATATTAGCATAAGAAACAGACACAGGGGAAGCCGGGATGGCTCAGTGGGTTAAGTGCTCACTTTGCAGCCCTGGGGACCGAGGATCAAATCCCGGTCCCAGCCCGTGCAGACCCATATGCTGAACTGGGGAGTGCCCCCAGTTCGGTTCTCACCGGAGTGAGGCCCCAGCCCAGTTCCTGTCCTGTGCAGCCCTGCACCCACCTGTGGAATGAAACTATGTGGAAAAACTAATGATGTGCAACTATGGAGACTGCTCTGGCCCCTCCCACTTTTCTCTGTCTTTGTCTCTGTATTTCACTCTCTCTCTGTTGAAAACAATAAAAATAAATAAATCTTTAAGAAAAAGAAACAGAAAAGGAAACAGACACATAGATCAGTGGAGCAGAATAGAGAACCCAGAAATAAATCCACACATATGTGGTCAATTAAGCTATGACAAAGGAACCAAGAATATGTAATGGAAATAGGACATTTTTTTTAATAAACAGTTTTGTTAAAAATGGACTGCCACGTGCAAAAGAATGAAACTGGGCCACTCTCTTACACCATACACATAAATAAATTAAAAATGGATGAAAAACTTGAATGCAAGACCTAAAACCACAATACTTCTAAAAGAAAACAAAAGCAGTAAGCTCCTTGACAGAGGTCTTAGAGATGCTATTTAAAATCTGGCACCAAAAGAAATAGTAACAAAAGAAAAGATAAATAAGTGGGACTATGCCAGACTAAAAAGCATCTTCATAGCAAAGGAAACTGTCTTCAAAAAAAAAAAGGCAAATATGGAATGGGAGAAGAAAATATTTGCATATTATCTAACAAGGTACTAATATTCAAAACATATAGAGAATTGTACAACTAAATAGCAAAAACAAAACAAATCAAAAATAAATAAATAAAACCCAAAACAAAACAACATCAACCCAGAAAGAATCCAATTAAAAAATGGACAAAACATCAGAATAGACATTTTTCTAAAGAAGACATACAGATGGCCAACACATGAAAAGATATTCGATATCACTAATTATCAGGGAAATGCATATAAAAATCACAATGAGTATTATCTTACAGCTGTTAGAATGGCCCTTATCAATAAGACAAGAAATAAGTGTTGGTGAGGTTGGGGAGAAAAGGGAACCCTTGTTCATTTTTGGTGGGAATGTAAATTGGTGCAGCCACTATGCAAAAGAGTACTGGTATTGAGGTTGAGGATCCATAAAATAAATAAATATATATGTATATATGTATGTGTATATATATATGTATGTGTTTATATATATATGTATATATATACATATATGTGTATATATATATATATACACACACATGTATATATATATATATAAAATGCAAAAGAGTATTGAGGATTCGTAAAATATATATATATATGACTGCCATATTATCTAGCACTTCTGGTATTTATCTTAAGGAAACAAAATCACTAATTTGAAAAGATACATCCTCCCTCATGTTCATTGCAGCATTACTACAATAGCCAAAATATGGAAACAAAGCTACGATGGCTGAATGGATAAAGGCATCATATATGTGAAAGCTGTCCAGAAAAAATCTAGTCATTATCAGTATAATGAGAATGGTTACATGGCTGAATACTTACTAAAAGAAATTCTGCCATAAGTGCCTCTGTTTTTCTTACTATATAGCTGGATACTTTCTAGACAGTCCTCTTATACTAGAATATTATTCAACCATAAAGATGAATGAAATCTTGCCATTTGTGACAACATAGATGGACATTGACTATGTTTATGAAAAAAGTAAGAGGAAGACAAATATCATTTGATCTCTCATGTGAAATTTCAAAAAGCTCATAGATACAGAGAACTGATTGGAGGTTGTCAAATATAAGAGTGGGGGTAGGAAAAAATGGGCAAATGGGGGTCAAGAAGTGAAAAGGAAAAAAACTATACAAATGCCATAATTGATATAAAATGCAAATAAAAACTTGTTAATGACACCAAAGAAGTAGTGAAAGAAATCAACTTTATAAAAATAATAAAAATCCTCCATCCTCAGACTATTATTTTGTTCAAGAGAGTCCTTGAAAAATATGGTGATCCACTGTATTATCTAGAGTAGTACTTTTAGTGTTACCTAACTTTTCTACACCAAATTTTACTAAATTTCACAATTATCTCGATGTTTATTAAAGTAGAACAATGTCTAGAATTGTAAAACAGGCAAAATACTCTAGAAATGATGTTCAGAGATGTGCTTTAAAATTATAATTGCTCACAGATACCAACTGAGTTTGAGTCTGCTGTGTGTCTCTAAGAGTTAGCTACTGGTATAATAATGATGTATAAATAACCACACTGCACCCCTCACCCCCAACTCAATAGCTTATAACAAGCTTATTTTCACACTCAGAGTTTCAAGAGCCAGTTGCTGTTCAGTTGATTTGGCTAGGCTAAACTGAATACTTCTGTTTGAGGCTTGTGTTGCCTGGGTTTGGTTCCAGACTCATATCTGCTCAGGTTTTGATTTATGTCAC
Source organism: Craseonycteris thonglongyai (assembly GCA_004027555.1). NCBI lineage: Eukaryota > Metazoa > Chordata > Mammalia > Chiroptera > Craseonycteridae > Craseonycteris > Craseonycteris thonglongyai. The sequence goes on along the minus strand of PVKE010049790.1, from coordinate 5,200 downwards.
ACATGTCTCATCCTCCTTGAGACATGCTCTTGCCATAGTTAAGAAATGAGTCTAAGAGCAAGCGCAACTCCCCAAGAACATTTAAAACTTATGCTTTTGTTTCAGGTGTACAACTCTATCTGGAGCCTATGTAATTTTTACTAACCAATGTAACACTAATAAATATAATAATTAAATTAGAAATCTTATGCTTTTGTCACATCTGCCAACTTTCCATTGACCACAGAAAATGATATGGCTAAAGCCAATATCAATAAGATAGGAACTATATGAGGGCTGTTCAGAAAAAATTTAGCCATTTTTCTATATAATGAGAGGGGTTACATGGATAGGTATTTTCTGGACAGCTCTTATACACTGCTTACTCGCCTGATACTTCAAATTCACATAGACGGTATGAGTATATGGAAAGAGTGAAAATGAGAAAAATGATCCAGTCTACTATGGTGTTCACCAAACTTTTCTTCCTGAGCAAACAAATTATATTTCCCTTGCAGATAGGTGGTACTGTAGTACTGAATGATTCCAGCAAAATGAAGGTAGACGTGATGAATGCCAATTTCATGTTTGGCTCATGTAAAGTCTCTTAGATTATTCTGTATGCTCTCTCTTTACATATCTGTAGGCTGAATGTGGAGAAATTCTGTGCCCTATAATAATGTCTGAGTTAAACAATGGAAGAAACCCAGGCACTCATTTTATATAACGGAGATTCTACATAGCCTCACATGGTCTATGACATAAGGGAAAAATAAACTTTTATTGTGTGAGTCTTCTCAAAATTTTGGCACTCTTTGTGATAGTGACCAACCAACCATATTTTAGTCTGAAATTTCTTAAAATCTATTGTTAATATTCAAGTGTCTAAAATAATTTTTCTCATGACTCAAATAATAGATAAGAGATCACCCTCAACAACTCCTTTGAGAATGAGGTGAATCTAGTAGGACATGTCTCCAGAGGCACTTCATTTGGCACATTGAGGGGTGAGTGCGGTTATAGACTTATAAGGCTGTTATTCATAATGGTAGGAGGGATTTCAATACATGCATATGAATATTAAAAGATGCTCTCACAATAAGCTATTGGAAAACTGTGATTGGGGAAAATTGGAAAAGCTGTGGGTAAACTTAATTTTTTATTCTAGCACCCCTCCTGGACAAAATTAATACACACTACATGGCAAAAATAAATAAATAAATAAATAAATAATAAAATAAAATTTAAATTATATCCAAGGATATACAATTAAAAGCTGTCTCCTTGTTTTCACCGTAGATAAAACCAGGCTACTGATTTCCTTTGTAAATTCTTAAAATTTTTCTACATGTATACCCTACATATGAGCTGTCTTTCAATGATTCTTGATGTTGGTAGGACTACTGATCCCTATACTTTTAAGAACTGAGGCTAGACCTTTTTCATCTACTGCTAAATAACCGAGGCCAGATGGTACCTTGACAATATCTGAGATGATGCTATGTGACAGTACCTATTGTGATGATCAGAATTTATGCTTCAAAGATTTTATGACTTGTAGAAGATGCCAAATTTCCACCTAACCAAAAAATATTATGCTCATTCTAAGAGCAATGTTAAAATATTCAGGTTTATTATGATTTATTTCTACTCGGGAATACAATCTGGAATTTAGGAATTTATGTTTTCAGTAGCAAAATGATGCATGATTGCAGATGAAATTATGTAATTTCAGTGAGCCGAGGAACAAGGGTGTACAGTTTGAATCTAAGCTATTTCATTCACTTTTCCATAAGTGCTTTGGGTTAGAGCATATTCTTCTTCAAGTGACAGGATCTTCTACGCACCTTTACTTCTGCCCTTAGTATACTGCTTAGGGGCCTAGGAATACAGGTTTCCAAAGCTGAAAAAGCACACTGTGTGAGGAGCAATTGAGAGAGGTCATTTATACCACCGGCGTCCAGATGGCTCTAAAATTTTGAAGAAGCTCGGTGTGCAGACTGTTTGGAATCAAGGGCAGATTTGAAACCATATGGGACTGTTTTAGTCCAGAAAAGTTAAAATTTATAAAGATGAATGACTAAAAATAAACCCACTTTTGGGTGGTGGCTAGGGGAGGAGCAATCCTTTGGTTTGGAATACTGGGTTTTTGGCTACTTGTTATAAAAACATGAATCCCTCCTCTTTCTTACCCAGTCCTCTTTCTTAGTCTTCTGTGACCCTCCTTCACTTTGTTTCCTGCTTGCTTTTTCCTGAATGGGGACTTTTATAATTTTCTTGTTTACTGTCTGTGGTGGAAGGACTGGACTGTCAGGTCTGTTGAAAGACTGCCATGAAAAGGGTCAGTGTAGTCATTTGTTTTTTTATGGAAACTCCTCTCTATACTGGCAAAGCCTTAAATCACACCCCTGTTCTGTTAGACAAAATAAACAAAATGGGTATTTAAAATAAGAGAAATCACTCAAAAATCCCTAACAATTATTTTTTTACCTTCACATTTAATCACAAGTGGAATTATTCTTTATTCACAAATACAGTGAATCTAAGCTTTTAGCTGAGCATTTAGTGGAACATCTACCCAGTAAGCTTTGCTTATGTTGCAGACAGCTACCCTGAGGAGTGATTTGAATTTAAATGTGATTCCCTTATTAGTTTCTGCTAACTGCAAATATCCCAGGCACTTAATTAAGTGGCTGAGTAATGTATGAATGCTCACTTCTGCTTGTCATGCAGAACAAAGTGATGTATTTATATTCCATGCACAATATGAAATTTAATGACACAGGCAACAGTAATTTAGAAAACCTTTGTTTTTATTGTCCCTGATTTTGCTTAAGCAATTTATCTGCTTTGTCATAGTTTGACCAGGACAGTGATATGAGACTTGGTCCAAATGTTAGCTGCTGGCAGGTGACATTTTCTAATAAACCAGAGGTTTTTTGTGCAGTCTAATGACTTAAAACATTGATGGATTTTTGTTAACCATGTTATGTTTTGCTTTTGTTCCCTACTCTAATTTTTAATTTACTAGCAGAGAGCTATTTACATAGCCTCTTAACCATGGAAACAAAAGGAAAAATGCGGATTCTACTGGGATTTGAATGAATATATTGGGTTGCAAAGTAAACAATAAAAAGCAATCAATACTACTTTTTTAAACACTAGAGTATGGGGAGCAAAAATATTAAGGCTGTGTCTCCTGATAAGTGTTTCTGGGAATCTTTCTCATGTCGTTGGTTTTCCTAAAATTAATATTTATTTGTTACTTCAGGGATCTAAAAAGCCAAGAATTTTTTAGTTGGCATTCAAGGTCAGTCCCAAAGTCAGGACCCCAGTTTTTGTCTATTCAGGTTTCTCTGGATCTCCCTTAAGCTCACATAATACTTCAAATATCTGCAAATAAAATTTTATGTTTTGTAATTTTAAACTAGGATATACATATGTTTGGTCACTTGGACAGCTGTTTGACTTGTCAGATGATGCTATTGTGGTGCAAAGCAGAAGGAATTCTTGTCCTCTCCATTTTAGTTCCTTTGCTCCGTGTGTAGGGTTGAGAGGCTTCTTTAATTAGAGTCTCCGCTCTGTTAGCTCTGGAAATTCTAACCTCAATTAGTTTCATTTGTTTCCTAATGGACTTAGGTGGGTGGTGAATTGGGTCAAAATTGCAGCATATTATTTCCTGGTATAAAATATATTTTATATCCTGAATTCTGTGCTACAAGAAAGCTGCGGCATTCATCTGAACTGTAATTCCTGATTGGATGGGGAACTGTGTGTAAATTATGTGCCCCGGCTTTCACATACCTGCATCATCTCTTTCCTGTCAGCTTCGGAAGCACTCTACCCAGACCCATTGTAAGCATGGCTGAATGAAGTCAGGCTACTGGGAGAATGCTGCTTCACAGTTTCTGTCAGAGAAGCCCTTCCGCATGCTATGTTCTTGGCAGTGCTATTCCTTGGTGTCTAAATAATCATAAACTGCTGTTATATGTAAAATGATTCTTTCATTGTGCAAAATTCATAGTTTTATTGCAAAACACTTTAGTCTTAACTTTTCTGTTCTACTCTCAAACCCCTAATTTTAGGTGTGCTGACAAGTCTCTGAGAAAAGGAGTGTGGAAACACTGGAAAGGCAGCAAAAATGGCAGGAGCTGTTCTGATCTAATTTCTGTGCACTTATATTTGATGGGCTGTCTCTTGCTGGCTCTGAAATCAAATCTTGTCTTAGGCCCTTCAGCCACTGTGACCTCACCATATGCCCCTGACTGGAGAGAAGCCCAGGCTGGCTGCTTCTGATCAGAGTCCACATATGTTGAGGAGAGAGTCCCCGGAAGGTAGCTGACAGTATTCCTCTAGTCAGCTCTCCCTCAGGGAAAAGAGAGATGCTCCCTAATGCCTGCCTTTATGCTACAGAGTGTTTCAAACTCTAGCTAAAAGTGATCATTGCCAACAATGGCAACTTACCTTTACCCTCCAGCTATAGACCTCAGCTGGTGGATCCTATCCATCTTGGCAGAGAAATATCGTGGTTTGTTTTTTTTTTCTTTCTTTGTATAAAGAGCAGTGTCTCTCAATATTCAACTGATCAGCAGTGACAAGACCTGTTTGACTGCTCACTGCTCCACTGAGACTTCCAGCTTTTAGGCATCAAGATTAGTGAGGCTCTTTTCTGGGTGGGCCAGTGTGTTTCTTAGTGACATGAGAATACCGCCTGGGGTATGCACTGGGTGAGGCCTGTCAGTTGAGATGTAATTTTGCTCTTTTGATGGATTTTCCAACTATTTACTATAAGCTGGAGAAGCTATTAATAGAAATATATATCCTGCTCTGTCTCCTAACCACATTGGATTCTATTTTTATGTGAACATCTGAACATACCATGAGAGCTGAATATTAGAGTTTGAAAGATACTTTACTCTTCAGTCCATATATCTAGCTGGTGATTAATTCTAGCCATAATACCTTTCTAAATGTCATCTAGACTAGGGTTGAATGCTTGCATAACTGGGAGACTCATGTTCTTAGAAAGCAGACAATTTTGTCTGTGGGTAATTCTGTTAGAGAGCCCCACTCTACCCCCAACCCTCTCTGTCTCTGTATCCCTCTCTCACTCTCTCTGTCAAAAACAATAAAAATAAATCTTTAAAATGCTTTCTAATTGTTTGTGTAGTAGCAAAAGTCATTAGCTAAGATTAATTAATAAGATAAATAAGATTAATTA
>PVKE010049789.1:0-11153 GCA_004027555.1 Craseonycteris thonglongyai | reverse complement strand
TCTCTCTCTCTCTCTGTCAAAAACAATAAATAAATCTTTAAAAACAAAACAAACAAAAAGAAAACTATGGAGACTGCTCTGGGCCCTCCCCCTTCTCTCTGTCTCTCTTTGTCTCTGTTTCTCTCTGTCAAAAATCAATAAAATAAATCTTTAAAAAAAAAAACAAAAAAACCCCACAAGCTTGTCCAACCTGAAGCCCTAGACAGCTTTGAAAACAGTCCAATGCAAATTCACAAACTTTCTTAAAACATTATGAGATTTTTTTGCAATTTATTTTTTAGTTCACAGCTATCGTTAGGGTTAGTGTATTTTATGTGTGGCCCAAGACAATTCTTCTTCCAGTGTGGCCCAGTGAGGCCAAAAGGTTGGACACCCCTGCTGTAGGAGCTCTGAACCCAAGACCAACTTTGTTCAGGTTAAAAAGAAAAGAAAAGAGAGATACCCACAGGCATTACAAAGGTGTTACTGATATTCTTGGAAACTTTCTCTTTGGCCTTTTGGAAGGACTGGGAGATACTGAGGGGAAAAAAGTGACTTTCTTGCTATGGATTTGTTATGTAATACAGCTGTCCCTCAGTATCTGCACAGGATTGGTTCCAGGACCCCCCAGGATACCAAAATTCTCAGATCCTCAAGTCCCTTATATAAAATGGCATAATATTCACGTATAACCTATACACATTGTCCCATATACTTTAAATCATCTATGGACTATTCATAATACCTAATACTGCATAGGTTAGGGGTCAACTTTCTGGAATTAAAAATATCTTCATTTGGTTGAATCTGTGGGTGCAGAACCCACAAATATGGAGGGCTAACCGTTCCTTGTTGCTATTCACCCACATCTTCTTTTGTCTATTTCAACCCTCCCCCAGTGATGCAGGTTCCGCACTGCAGCACCTCATCCCCTCTTTCGTCCACCCACTCATTCATTCATTCACATGACACGTTTAACAGTAGCTACTCTGGGGCAGCTCCTGGAGCTACAGAAAAAAACTACATTGTGGTCACTCTGTTCGCCATGAGGGTGGCATAGTGCCAGGCACATAATAGACCCTGGGCAAATGTCTGTTGAATGAGCTGTTGTGAAGTGCAAGACACATGCCCATATCCTCCTTGATACTCTAAGCTGTTGCTCTAACAAAATCTGCGGGAGCTATCAAGGAAGGCTTCCCTGAGGAGGTGGCCCTTCAGCAGAAATTTGACCACCTCCTTCCACTCACTCTTTTTCCTCTTGTTTAACGGATGGGGAAATGGAGGCACACAGAGTTAAAGTGACTTGTTCAAGGACGCACAGGAAGTAGAGGGCAATGAAAGAGGGGCAGAACCTAAGACATGGGGCCCCAGCTCACCATCTCTCCAAGGACTGGGCCGAGTCCCAGGCCAGAGCCAGGAGAGCAGGCCTGGGGAGGGGGCTCCTAGGCCCTGAGCCTGGAATCCATTTGCTGTGGCCAGCAGTGTTTTCCCAGGGAAAAGTGGGAGGCCCTGTCCCGGCCCCTCCCTGCCCCCCCCCCCACACACACACACACAACCATCTGCTCCCTGTTTATTTATTTATACTTAAGTCTCACCTCCCAACCCCGCCAGAGGCACCAAATTTACCGGCATCCCTGCAGAGCTCGGAATGGGGGGAGAGGGGCACTGTCAGCCTCTGTGACCAGGGGAAGCCCAGGTCCCACAGCTCCTGACCATACTAGCCCTGCCCGGGGCCAACCAGGGGGACTGGCTCCACATCCCAGCTCTGGGGCTTCCTGGCCACTAACCGCTCTGTGCCTCTCTCTCCTCATCTGTGAAATGGGGTTAATAATAGTCTTCACCTCCCGGGGTGGGTAGTGCGGCTTTAGTAAAGTGCTTTGGACAGCATCTGACACTGACACGCTCAGCAGGTGTTTCTTTTGTACTGTGTGGCCGTGAGCAACACGCGACTCCTCTCAGGCCTGTTCTCTCATCTTGGCACCGAGTGGCTAGCCACAGGATCTAAGGAGCTCCAAGCCTAATGCCCTAGTGTTTATGAGAGCTACAACTCATCTCCTCCCCAGGACCCTGTCCCCTGGGTCTGGCCAAGGGTGAATAATTAACACCTGCCCCTGTCTGCAGTCAAAATCGCCCTCCTACAATCTCCTAATCTGCAGGGAAGGCAAAACTACGCCTTCTGCAGCCCTGCACAAGGCCAGGGAAGCCCTCACCTCCACTCCCTGAATTGCCACCCCCTGGAAGGCTAGCGCCTGCTGCCATCCACAAAGGTGCTGATATGCTGATTGTCGCTGCCAAAGCAAATCCCAGGAAACTGGGCCCAGCTGCTCATTGATGATAATTAGCTCAGGGTCTGTAGCTGAGAAGAAGCTTCCGGGCCTAGGCTGCTCCCCAGGGCTTTGCTCTGGTGCCACCTTCACAGGCACTGCCCTCCTCTTCCTTGGGCTGCAGTGGACTGTGTGCACCCATGGATCCCCAGACTCTGCCCCATCCCCCATCTGAGCCTTCACCCCTCTAGTTTGAATCTACAACCCACCCCATCTGAAGCCCACCCTCCCTGTGTTCTGCCAGCTCCCTCTGCCACCAGCCTCCCTGAGCCCCTGTGGCCTCACCAGGCATCCCCATCTATCTCACTGAATCCTTGTTCCCTCCCGGTGCTCACCTCTCCTTTGAGCCTCCTCTTCCCTCAGCCCCATTCCTCTACCCCATCCCTTTCTCTGAACCGACTTCCACCCCAGCCTGTTTCCCCTTCTGAGCTTCCACACTCCCCCCACCTCATTACACACCGTGCAATGCTCAGGTACCCACTTGCAATGCACATGCCATCTAAGGGCCTTCGAGGGGTACAGGGCATGTGGGCAGATCCTCCACTTTGGGGACCACAGGGGACAGGTTTCTGGAAGGGGAAGGGAGAACTTGCCAACAGGCAGAGCTGAGGGCCACCTTGAGAGAGCCCAAGCACCCATCCCCTGAGGCCCAGGGGCAGCACCCCGACTCCTGGCAGCACACAGCTCAGCAGGCCCAGGTGCCTGTCTCTAGAATCCTCTTGAGTCAACAGGCCCAGGCCCAGTTGCTTCTGTGGGGAGGATGAATTGGGGAAAACATCCGGGGGCTTCCATAACCAGAGAGGGACTGAGCAGCTGGAGCTGGAAGAGGCCAGTGAAGGGCTGACATTTACAGGGCATGGCCTCGCTGTTTGCGGGACCCGTGGGAAGCGTGTTTCCTCCTCATTGTCCCCAGGAAACAGGCTCAGGAGGAGCTACCGTCTGCCTGACTCTCACCGGAGGACCCGGCTGCTCTCCGACCAAGCAGGGCTTACTCCTCATCCCAACTGGTCTTCACGACACAGCCCATGGCCTCCCAGGCCAGGGAGAGCAGAGAGGATGGGGGTGAGCCCCACCCCTGTATGAGAGGAGGATGGGGACACAGAAACCCCAAGGGGGCTGGGAGAGAGGAGGCAGGTGTCTGTGGGATCCCCTATCCTCACCGTCCCCAGCTCTCTATCCCCCACCCAAGAGGCCCCCTCACTCCCCCCCACCATTCTCATCTGGCCTCCATGTGCTTGGCCTGCACCTGAATACACACTCCCTGACGATCTGTCTTGGGCTGTCAGAGGATCAATGGGGCTCCCAAGGCCCGGCTCAGCAGGAAGAAATCCCTAGGACTAGGACCCGGGGTGGAGGGGCATTGGGGAAAAGCCAGGTTGGGAGGAGGACTGGGAGCCTGGGTCTGGCATCTTGTTGGGGCAGGTCCCAGGAAGGCCCGGACCCCCAGGGCTGAGACCTGTGAACTCTTTGCAGGGTCCCAGACTGGTTTCGGGTCTGCTTTGCCTTCCAAGCTTGGGTACCTGTCCCTTTCACACTCTGGGCCTCGGTTTCCTTCTTTGTGACCATGAAGGGATTGCATCTCAGGTGGACATCGGGTTGTAAAGTCAACAAAAGATCTCTCTTTATGCACAAACAGAAAATGGTCTCCAGGGAAAGCCGGGATGGCTCAGCAGGTTAAGTGCTCGCTTTGAAGACCCGGGGACCGAGGATCGAATCCCGGCTCCGGCCCGTGTGGACCCACATGCTGAGCTGGGGTGTGCCCCCAGTTCAGTTCTTGCCGGGACCTATGTGGGAGGCTCCTGGCCTAGTTCCTGCCCTGCACAGCCCCGTGCCCACCTGTGGAGTGAAACTATATGGAAAACTAATGTCAACTATGGAGACTGCTCTGAGCCCTCCCCCTTCTCTCTGTCTCTCTCTGTCTCTGTTCCTCTCTGTCAAAAATCAATAAAATAAATCTTTAAAAAGAAAAAAAAAAGAAAGAAAAAGAAAATGGTCTCCAAAATGTCAACTGCAAGTTGAAGGTCTTCGCTTCTATATCTACGGTGGCCACTGAGGCCCCTTTCAGAAGCTGAATCTAAAATCACCTCAAAATTGATCTAAAGTTTGCACCAAGCAGATGGGAAAACTGAGGCCCAACGTGAGGAAGCTATTTTCAGCCATTCCTCATACAATTTTTGTTGTGGGTCCACTGTGTTCCAGGCCCTCTTCTAGGTGTGTGGCTGGGAAAGATTGGGGAGAAAACTCACTACTATGGCTGTCCTCATAGAACTTCCTCTCCAGTTCAAGGACTGGATCAGATAACTGAAGGTTGACCAAGCATAGTAAGTGCTGGAAGGAAAAGCAGAGGGAGCGTCAATAGAGACCAGCTTTGGGGGTGGGGGGAGCACTGGGGACAGAGAGCCTGTTAGCTAGGAGGGGTGGTCAGTGAGGTGACACTACAGTTGCTATGTCAAAGAACAAGAAGTTACCATGTGAAGAAGAGCAGAAGGTAACTGAATATTGCCATCACTGTTGTTTATAATAGCAAAACCCAGAAGTGACCCACATGCTCATCAGTATGAAGTCCCGAATAATACATTGTGGTATATTACTATAATGGGACACTACAGCAATGAAAATGGAAATGCAGCTTCCTGCCTCAACACAGATGGATCTTCAACACATACTGAGGAAGGGAAAAAACAAGTGAGATAGGATACATATTATAAATACAAATGTATGCAAAAGGGTGTCCCAAAATTCACGCAAGATTTGAATTTTGCGTCATTTGTGTGGTAAAGTGTTGCCAATGGAAAAAAAAGGCAGCGTGACAGCTGACAGTTCAGGGTTATTAAAAATGAAGTGCTACATGAAAGAACAACACATTTTCATTGTTGAGCAATGAAAATTTACAATTTTTAATTATAAACCTGTGTTTTCTATCAAAATTACTTCTTGCGTGAGTTTTGGGACACCCTTATTATATCATTGGAATTTCTATACATTTTTAAGAATGAAATACAGTTCTATATAATATGTAGGGATTTATACATGTGTGGTAAAAGTCAAAACTTCCATGGGAATAATAAATATCAGGATAGTGGTTTCTTTGGTGTAGAGAGAGAAACTATTATTAAGAAGGGATACTGGGGCCATCTGTATTAGCTATCTCCCTACATAACAACTCCACAACTTGGTATTTTTTTAAAAAGCAAGAACAATATGTCAACTGTAATTGAAAAAAAATTTTTTTATATTTAAAATAAAAGTCAATGGGGAAGCCGGGATGGCTCAGTGGGTTCAGTGCTCATCTTGCAGCCCCAGGGTCCGAGGATCAAATCCTGGCAATGGCCCATGTAAACCCATATGCTGAACTGGGTGTGTCCCCCAGTTCGGTTCTCACCGGGGTGAGCCTCCTATGTGGGAAGCCGCCAGTTCAGCTCCCAACCCGCGTGTGCTTCCCATGTAGGAGGCCCCCAGCTTGTGGGGGCGTGCCCCCCATGTGGGAGGTCCCGGCAGGTTCCCGCCCTGTGCAGCCCGCAACCCCCTGTGGAATGAAACTATGTTGAAAACTAATGACCTGCAACTATGGAGACTGCTCTGGGCCCTCCTCCTTCTCTCTGTCTCTCTCTGTGTCAAAAACAATAAAAATAAATCTTAAAAAAATAATAATAAAATAAAATAAAAGTCAAATAAGAAAACAACAGTCATTTATTTTATTTCACAGTTTTGAGGGTCAGGGATTTGGGAGTGGTCTAGCTGGCTGGTTCTGGTCTTCAAGAAATCACATTCAAATGTCAGCTGGGGCTGGGGTCGTCAGAAGGCCTGACCAGGGCCAGCATCGGGGAGAGGGGAGACCCAATGCTTCTCCATGTGGGCCTCTCCGCGTGACCTGGCTCCCATCACAACACAGTGAATGGATTCCAAAAGTGACAGACAGACATCTGGGCAGAAGCTGTATCCGTTTTATGATCTGACCTCAAACATCTCTTCTGCCACAGTCTTTTCATCAGAAGCGGTCACTAAGCCCAGCCCACACTCAGAGGGGGAGGAAATAATGCCCCCGTTTTCAGGAAGGCGAGTGAAAGAATTTGTAGACATATTTTAAAACCCCTACATATTCAATCCTGTTTGAAAAATGTTCTTTCTTAAACTGGTTGGTGAGAATATGGGGTTTTATTATATTATTATTCTGTCTATTTCTTTGTGTGTTAAAATCACAGCAGGACATGGGGAGGGAGGGAGGAGAGCAATGATGGGTGAGTGGGGGGTGAGGGCAGGGGAGGCAGCCAATGAGGGCAGAGGGATGGGCTGTGCCCAAATCACACAGGGTCTCCTGGGCCAAAGTCACACCACAGGTGGGGCAACGTCAGAACCCTGAGCAGGGCAGGCTGGGCTCTGCTTCCCCTCTGGCCTGGAGGAGGTCCCAGTGTTGGTGGCTGTACCTGCTCTTCTGAAGTCTCCCATCTACTCCTGTCCCCTGACACCTGGCTCATGTCCCCAGAAGCACACACTTGTCCTAGTTCCTGGGACATTCTGCCACAGAGATACCACTTGTCTGGAAACGTATACTTGTATGTAAATCCATACACTTTTATTCCCTACCCCAAAGGAAGCCTATTATGCATACCCTTCTACATCATTTTCCCCCTCATGAATACATTTTGGAGATTCTTCCATATTAGTACGTAGCAAGTTTCTCCATTCTTTTTCATGGCTTCGTAATACTCCATCATGTGGATATGCTGTAATAGATTCAACCAACCCCCTATTTATGGACATTTATTTTATTTGCCTTTTTTAACTTGAAATGTAGAAAGTCAAGTTAAAAAATACTCCTCAGGTCATGGCAGATGATTATTGTTGACCCCTGCACACCCCTCTTTGATTTACATTTCTCTTTCTACCTCCTTTTATCTCATTTCCCTTTTTACACACCTCTGTAGACCCATTCTGATAGGATCTCTGTGTGTTCTTCGATGTGTAAGCCTTCTTGGAGAATATAATGTCATTGCATATGCATTCTGCTTGCTGTGTAGGCATTGTAAATTTATTTTTGCTCTAGTGCTCATTTTCTGTTTAATATAGATCCAGGTCATGGTTTCACCTTGGCTTCTCATTACTGACTAGGACTCCTTGGTTTGCACCCCTCACATTTTCCTCTCTACTGCTCCAGTAATGGGCACCTGGGTGGTCTCTAACCCTCTGCCACCACATTAGTGCTGCCATGTCATCCTCTGGGCCGTATGAGAATGTCATCTGGGTCACAGGCTACGTGTATTCTGGTTGTCTTTTGCACAACCGTAAATTGCCCCCAATTTAGAGGCTTAAAACAACCACTTCATCTGTGATTTTTGTGGGTCAAGAATTCAGGGAGGGCTCGGCTGAGTAGGGCTCATCTCTGAACCCTGTGGTAGCCGCTGAACCATGTGGTAGCAGCTGGGGCTGGAGGCTCCCTTCCAAGATGGCTGGCTTCCTCCTTCATGTCTGCAGCCTTTATGCCCCACCCACACACTCAGCACCTCACCCTGCGGACAGGTCCCCTTGGCTAACTGGACTTCTTCGCAGCGTGGCAGTCTCAGGGTGGTCGGACTGCTCTCATAGCAGCTGACCTCTTCCCAAGCGATCCTTCCAAGAAAGAGGAAGTAGAAGCTATGAGGCTTTTAAGACCCAGGCCTAGAAGCTGACACAGCATCACTCCTGCCATGGTCACTGGTCAAAGCCACCAGGGGCCAGCCCAGATTCAGAGAGTGGGTGCAGAATCACCTCTCAAGGGAACGAATGCCAGAGAATTGGTGGCTGTATTTTATACACTCTGATACGTATATGTAACTTGACAGCTTGCTCTCCAGATGGCAGCTCAGGCCTCACGTCCCCAGCACTGTCTCCCTGTCCCCACCCACACTTGGCTGTATGCAGCCTGTTCAGTTCTGCCTTCCCACAGCAACGAACATTCTTATATATGGGTCATTTCACCCATGTTCAAGTATAAATGGAGGCTACGTCCCAGAAGCAGGCATGCTAGGTCAAAGAGTATGTGCTCTTGAAAGCTGACAGATAGTGCCAGCCCTTCAGTAACCTCTGAGTTCCATCTTTTCCTAACAGATCCACAGCCTGAGCACTTCTCACCCGCTCTACCCACACCCCCTGGTACAAGCCCCCCTCCTCCCTGGCCTCCCAGCTTCTGCCCCGGCCCCCACAGTCCATTCTCCACGTGCAGACAGAGGGATCCCCTTAAAACCCAAGTCAGGGCCTGTCCCCTTTCTGCTCAGAAGCCCATGATAATCTCCACCATGACTCACAGTAAAGAAGTCTTACGATGGCATCGAAGCCCAGTGTGTTGGACCCCATGCCCTCTCACCTCGTGCCTTCTGCGCTCCCCTTCCCTGTCCCACCCTGGGCTCCCGGCAGGAGTTTGAACCCACCAGGGACTTTGCACTTCACATCCCCTCTGTGTGAAATGCTCTCTCCTGACGTGTCTCCATGACGTGTCTCATCCTTATTTCATCTGTTACCTTAAACACCACCCCTCCCCACTCAGGCTCTGCTTCTTACCCTGATTTAGGTTCTTTATACCATTTCGTCTCCCTACATGCAGGGTATCAAGTTGTATATTCGTTTATTGTCTGTCTGCTCTCCAGATCGTAAGTGCCAAACAGAGGGACTGGGTTGGATTCCTTTGCTGCAAATCTCAGCACCTCCACAGCACCTAGCATTTAGTAGTGGCTCTACAGCATATGGTGAATATTTGTGGAATTCAACCACCCTCTATAGAGACTGTGCCAACTTGCACCCCAGCAGCACTGCAGTCAATGGAATTATTAATCCACACACACTGCCAGATTCATGTCCTTTAAGTTCACACGCCCCCTGCTCAAGAACCTTCCAGGACTCCCTATTACCTTGCTTGGTACATCTTACTATCAGGGCCAAGTATTTTCTCAGCTCTCTGGGAAAAATATTCATAGATGACATTTTCTCAATGTTATGTTTTTTTTCCTTACCCACTTTTTTTAGGTTATTGGTATAAACTCCCACTTAACTAAAAAAAATCCTAAGGGATAAAAGGAAATATCTTACAATGAGTTCACTAGTTAGGGCTTCTAATGGTGTAATGAAACTAATCCCAACTCAAGGTCAATAAACATCACAACTGACAATTTTGACCAAGTTCTTTCTCCTGGCTGAGCCTCAGTTTACCTATTTGTGGAATGACTCTAATAACCCTGTCTAATGTGATATGCTCTCTGCTTGTCAGGAACAGGGCATGCTTTAACTCATTCAATCCTTATGGTGACTGTAAGGAGTGAGTACTATGATTATACTTCTTTCTCAGATGAGGAAACTGAAACATAGAGCAATTAAGTAACATGTCTAATTTTCCACAGTAGGAAGTGGTGGGGCCCGGATTTGAACTCCCCACACCCCTACTCCCAAGCTGGCTTCAAGGCTAGATATTAAGTCCAGCAGCACCTGTTAGGAAAGCAACATGCTCACAGGTAGGGCATTGCCAGGAGTGTGAGGAGGTGGCCTTGTGCTTGGGAGATGATCTCTTGACCAAACTGAAATATACACAAAAGGTACAGGATTGAAGTTGTGTTATGTCAAGTTCACGGTCCCCTCTGGAGTGTGAACCTAAGTTCCTGGGCTCCCAGATGCTTTCTCAATAACATTTCATTATCACTATTAGGATAATTACTGTAAATAACAGCTATCAACTACTGCAGGTTTACTGTGTGCTAAAGATGTCCTCTGCATTTTGAATCTCTCAACAACCCTAGGAAGTTAGTGACTCACATTGACCTCATTTTACAGGCAAACAGACTGAGCCTTGTGGCAGAACTGGGATCTGGTCCCTGTGCCTCTTACCCACTAACGGGTGCCTGGAGCAGCTGTCAGCCAAAGACGCTCATGCCATTAATTCATTCGATTTCAGTCATGCCTTGAAGTTTATACTCTATCATTTCCATTTTGCTGACAAGAAAATCAAGGTGCAATGCCCAGCTCAAGGCCACACACAGCTCTTTACAACAAATCTGCCGTACCTCACCTCCCCCAGCAGAGTCCAGGATCACAGCTTGAACAAACCGGATCGATAGTACAGGAAGGAGCAAGTCAAGGCCTCTGGGGCGCTGGGTAGGGTTCCCAGGCAGATGCCCAGAGATCCTGTTTATTGGCAGGGCTGAGGCACAGGAAGGAGGGAGGCCCTGGGAGACGCCCCACATTTGCATCTTCAAAGCCTTGCCCTGTGCTCTTCCCTCCTCAGGGCTCCCCAGAGGTAGGTGGACCAGAGGTCCCACTTTATAAGAGACAGAAAACAACGGTACTGTCCCATTTCAAGCTGTACATCTGGTCAGCCTCCTGACACCTTGAACTTAGCCCGGTGAGACTAGGCCGACCAGACGTTCCGTTTGACATGGGACAGGACCGTTGTTTTCTGCCCCGTTTATAATGAGACGTCTGGTCAGCCTACCCAGAGGGGCAACAAGCCCTCACTTCCATGGAATGTTCTCTAGCCCTGGCCACACTGGCTCAACCTGGCCTCTCCACTCCAGCCCTTTCCTGACCCCGTCTGCTTCCTCACCCAGAAGTCTCAGGTCTGGGCTCCTGCCGCTCATTCACTCACTCAGCAAACCACTGCCTAGCGTCAGGTACAAGCTGAAGCCCTGAGGAGACACCTAAGAATAAACAGTGATCTTTGCCCCGTCGTGCTGATACTCTAGGGCACAGAAAGGTCAATAAATCAAAAACACACTGAGTGACATGTGTAGTACGTTAGGCAGTTATAAAAGCCATGGCAAAATAAAAAGTCAAGAAACGCAAGTGGTTTGGGAGTGGGGAGTGGGGAGTGGGGAGTGGGGAGGGGGGAGT
>PVKE010049788.1:0-11151 GCA_004027555.1 Craseonycteris thonglongyai | reverse complement strand
TAGTTATTTCTATTTTACTTTTTGACAGATAGAGAGAGAGACAGAGACAGAGACAGTTAGAGAACCGAACTGTGGGAACTCCCCAGTTCAGCACGTGGGTCCTGCCTGGGCCGGAGCCGGGATTCGATCCTCGGTCCTCATGGCCTCAAAGCGAGCGCTCAACCCGCTGAGCCGTCCCGGCTTTCCCCTTTTTTTTTTTGCTGTATTAATTTGTTTATTTGTTATATCTATCTTCATATGAATATAAAAACCTCTGATGTCTTTGGAGTATGTCTTAGGTCCTCTGAGAGGGAAGGAACTGTGTCTATTAATTCACTTTGTACCATTTCTATCAGAGCACTGCATGGAAAGAGTTACTTCAAGGGATGTTTTGGATGCTATTGTTTGAAGGCTCATCTATAGTTTCTCTTGGTGTATAATGTATATATTACTGCCTTAGGACTTTTAGGCATGTCTAGGCTCAGTGGATCTAAAGAGAATGCACTAGTACTTCCCCATTGAGGGAAGTACTCTAAGCCACATGCTTTTTCTATGCTAATAGTCACACCTTAACCTAAAGTATAGCTGTGGACACGGCCATTTTTTTACATTTCTAAGATGACATATTTGTGTGTTAAATTTGGGGAGGTAATGCTGAAAAAATGCATGATTCTGGTCAATATGAGGGCCATTACTGAGCACTTACTAGGTAACAGACTCTTAATGCCCTGAAGAGTATGTTTAATTCTTATTAAAGGATTAAATGTTACATATTATTCCACCCATCATTTTATGAATAAGAAAACTAAGGGTCAGAGAGGCTTAAGGACAAGCCTCAGAGCCAGCTTTCCACCAAGGTCCCATTGGTTCCAAAGATCAGACCACACATGATGGTCTGCAGGCCAGATCTGGCCACAGGTACATTTTGTTTGTCCTATAATGCATTTTATTAATATTTGAATTAGTTGGCAATATTTTTGTTCTCATTTATTATTACTTTTCAGTTATTTTTGACATACAATATTATATTGAATTGAGTTGTACAGCATAATGATGAGACATTTATATAACTTACGAAATCCTTACTCTGATACATCTGGTTCCCATCTGACACCATACATAGTTATTACAATGTTACTGACTTTATGCCCTGTGCTGCACTTTATATCCCTGTGTAGTTGCCAACATTTTAAAATTGGAACGCTTTCATCCATGATGAGGAATTTCTGTCACCCTGCCTCCTACTTGCCCACCTGAAAATAGTCAGGCGGAATGGAGGTCGGCCCTGTTAGAGAAGCAGGGGCCTTTCATTGTTCACGCTCTCACGTAGCCATCATCACTCATCTACCTTACCTGGCTGGCCCCTGACTGCCCCACCTTCCAACTCCTGCTCTGAAGTGTGTGTTCTTTCATCCACCAAGCTTCCCAAGAACAAGTGATTCCTGAACATTTTCTTTGCTCATATTTGTGAATAATCTGCGAGGGCACCCCAATCTGGGTTCCTTATCCTCACTCAAATTGCCTCTTTTCCTTTTGTCTTATTCCCAGTAGAATCAGCAAACAGTATTTCGTTTGAGGATTTTTTTTTTTTTTTTATGAATAACAAAGATGTTGGGAGAAATCCAGTACCTTTCTTTCTCATCCTTCTTAGCCACTAGGTCCTCCTAGCAACCACATTCCTCCCCAGGCCCCTCCCCAGCAGAGACAAGTCCTTCTCCCAGGGTCTTGGAACCTCAGTGTCTAGAAAAACAAGAAAAGAAATGGTTCCCACTGACACATCCAGACTGCTATTCCATAACCTACCTTCAGAACCTAGAAAATTGCCTCATTCCCAGCTTTCTCTGAGGATTTCCCTATTTATAATAGCTCCTAACACTCCTCTCCACCCCATTTCTGCTAGCATTCCCCCTGACATCTCACTGTCTTTGATTGTTTGTGCTCTAACCTCCTTCTCCTTCCATTTCAACAACTGAGGAGCTGGAGAAAACAGAAACACAGCCACGGGAAACGATAACCATGACTCTTATCCCCAAAGAGCAGAAGACCTCTGGCAAACTTTATAGGAATTCACTTTATCTACTCATTTCTCTGAGATACTTCCAAGTTTAGAAAATGTTCTCCAGAAATATCATGAGATGTACTCTTAGAACACTAGAGGAACTACCAATTTAAAATGAAAAAATTAAGAACCATACGACTTCACTTACAGATGGAATATAAAACTGAAAGTAACAAAGAAACAAAGACTCATAGACACAGTCAATAGTTTAGTGGTTACCTGAGGGGGAGGGGGAGGGGGAGGAGAGAGGAGGGAGGAGGCACCAAATATATGGTGATAAAATGAGAACTGACTCTGGGTGGTGATCATATAATACATAGACCATGTAATGTAGAATTGTATACCTGGGACCTATGTAATTTTTACCAACCAATGTCACCCCAATAAATTTAACAATTTAAATAAATAAATAAAATGATATTATTAGGATGCCTGTAATTATTCTTAAGAAAAAAATCATCCCTGATTTAACTGTTGATTCTTCAGAAAATAGTGCAAGGACTATTTTCACCTGTATCAGAATTACCCAATTTTGTGAGGGGGGGGGGGAAGGGGGTTGTGGCAGGGACAAATTCCTGTACCACACTTAAGATTTGCTGAGTATTTAAGAATCTCTGTAAAATCTAGTAAGAATTTTCTTTTCAAAAGTCTCCTGGGATAAGTCCCATATACAGCAGTTTGAGCACACTTATGTTTGTGACTTTTCTTTTTTAATCCCCATCAATTATAAGCGAATTAACTTGTTGAAAGTTAAAGACACTCAGCTCAGAGACTAGTCAGTGGATGTTGGTACCAAAGCCCCCAGGGATTTTGACCAGGGCTGAAGCAGAAACTTGGCCTCTGCAGTCTGCCAACTGCAAGAACTAGAGCTGAAATGATGAAGTGAGTTATGGGCACAGAGCTGGGCACTGTCCAAAGTGTTTGAAAGTTCTCAGGGTGAAATGGGGAAATGAAAGCTTTCCCCTTTTGAGACACAAAAGACTGAAGGCAATTTTGGCAACTCAACTTCCCGCTGAACAAAGCGAAGACCAATAAAAAACAGAAAGCCATTTTCAGATTGTCCTGAGATGATTGAAAGTGGAAAATATTTGCTATTTGGGTAATTAGTTTGAAAGCAAGTGCCCCCAGAAATGTTTTGCAATTTAACTTAAGTGGTAAGAATGTACATTTTCTTGGACTTCGTTAAAAGATTTGTCTTTCTCTTGCCTTTCTATTAAGTTGAATCATAAGATATTGCCAACATTTGACCATCTCTGATATACATGCACAGCCCTTTCATAGTATTCCACTAATAGTTACATTGTTACCTACCCAAGTCTAGCAACAATGGCATTGACCTGGACTATTAGAAATAGTCTCTGGACAGAAGCCCTACTCCTCATCATTCTTTCCTTTTTTTCCTCTCTTTTTCTCTTTTTTGTTTTTAAATTTTTCATTGTGGTAAGGCACAATGTACCATCTTAACCATTTTTAAGTGGCATTAAGTACATCCATGTTGTTATGCAGCAGTCACCACCATTCATCTCCAGAACTATTTTCAGCTTGCAAAACCAAAACTCCATACCCATTACATAACTCTCCTTTCCCCCTCCCCCAGCCCTGGAAACTACCATTCTAGTTTCTCTCTATATAAATTTGACTATGTTAGATACCTAATATAAGTCAAATCATATAGTATTTTTCCTTTTGTGACTGGCTTACTTCATGTGGCATAATTTCCTCAAGGTTCATCAATGCTGTAGATATCTCACAACTTCCCTTCTTTATAATGCTGAATGCTATTCCATTGTACATATAATTCCTTCCTTTAATCCACACTTTGAAAATAGACTTTCTATTGCATCACCCTGCTCCCAGCTTCTTGTTGCCTGGGTTTGAGGTCCTCAACAATATCACCAAATAACTGCATCAAATTCATTATTACCCAGTCAAATTGAGCTATTACATTCTTTGAAAGCATTCTTGCTTTCTCCTTATTTACTCCTAATATTTACACTGCCAGAAGTATCCATTTCTCCCCTAGCTTAACAACTTTCTTATGTGCTCCCTTAACGTAACACCACTCCCTACCCCCCATCCTCTCACCCCATTCCCTCCCACCTCACCATCCCTCACATCATCCACTCTGCCTGAGGAATCTCTTCTATTCTCCTTGCTTTAACTTCACCCCATAGGCTGATGGTTCCTAAATCTCTCTCCGTCCCACATGTGTCCTGGACTTGGACTCAGATTTCCAACTTGCTGCTGGGCCTCTTCACTTGCATGTCCCATTGGCACTTTCAACTCAACGTGACTGAAGTTAAACTCATTATCTAACCCCCACACCTGCTTTCTCCCTGTTTGATGACATCACTGTCCAATCCACTCTGTCTCCCACAGTGGCGACCAAGGAGTAAAGCCAGACTTCTCCCTGTGCTGACTGCCCACAGCCATAAGAAAACCCACTCACTTTAACACCAACATTTTTCTCAAGTTTCTCCGCTCCTCCCATCCAGGCTGTTACTACCCTGGTTCAAACCCTCACCTCTTGCCTGCAATACTGCAACAATTTTGAACTCTTCTCCCACTTTTATTTCTCTTAACATGATCAGCCACACCACTGACATTGTAATCACTTACGGGGGTGGCAAACCTATGGCACGCATGCCCAAAGTGGCACGCAGAGCAATTATTTCGGCACACGGAGCTGTGAATACCATTTAAAAAATTATTGTTTATGCTCTTATAGACATAAAAATAATCGATACCTCTATCTCACTCGATGGGTTGGCACGCGAGTCGAGCGAGTATACTCTTATTTCATAAACTTTGGCACTCAGTCGCCAAAAGGTTCGCCACCCCTGCGTCTGGAACGTAAACCTAGTCCTGGCATTTCTCCATTTAAAGCTCCTTAATGGTTCTCATCATACAATTCTGTTTCCTAACACACACACGGTGTCCTCCAGGATCCCAATCCTCTACTCATGTTTTCTGCCAATTCCTACCTCCCTGCTTACTCTCCTACCACCTAGAATGGCCACGACCCCTCAACAACAACTCATGTTGTTTCCCCTGATGAAGCACCCACCTAACCCTCTATTCACTTCGCTAACATCTAATCACTAAACTCAACGGAAGGAAGCATTCCTCACCTCTGCTGTGGCTTCAGTGAGAAGCCCTGCTCTGAGCACCATATGTTATTGGAAGTCAGGACACTATCATGGTTAACAGGCTTGGTCTTGTCGTCAGTAAGAACTGAGTTTGAATTCCATATTTTCAACTTTTAAACTTTAGGGACCTCTCAATTGCTTCTCGGCCTTTTGGCTAAGATCAAATGTAAACTTTGGAACCTCTTCAATTTATTTAACTTCTCTGAGGACTGGTTTTTTCAACCCAAAAAAAATGATAGCAATACCTGCTTCATAAGGTTATTGTGAGAAACAAATGGGAAAATGTTTGTGAAGTGTTTAATGAGTGCTCAATAAATTATAACTATTAGAGCCTGGGAAGATCTCTGTCTTTACACTTGTGCAACTTCAATTATTTGTGTATGTGCTGGTTCCCCCAGGAGACTGAATTCCTTGTCTTGTTTATCTTTGTAACCCCAGAGAAAGCACGTGTCAAATATTTTTTGAAGAAATAGATGCAGGCACAAATCCCAACACTTCTACCCTAATGCTCACATAGCACCACGTCCTTCCCTTAAGGCACGTGCTGACGTGTATTATGACAATATGAAAATGTGTCTTAACTTTTCTGTTAGACTCTAAGTTATCTAGAAACCATATCTTGCTCAATAAATGTACATCTACTTGAATTTCAGACTTTCAAGTGTTGATTCTTTTTGATAGGAATAAGATGATTGTTTAAAATACTAGGCTTCCTAACCACAACACAGAATCAAATAATAAAAATCTATTACCTTCAGCCCCTTCCTTTCCATTAGCTCTATACCCTAAGAAAGCTGAACTTTTATTTCCTTACGTAAGCCATGTTTTTACCTGCCATGGAGCCTTTCTGAGAGCAGCTTTCTGAGCTTAGAACACTACAAGCCAATCTAATACCTCATAGAAAATTCTTTCCTGACCCCTAGACTAGGTTCAGTCATTCATAGTAACTTTTCCAAAGTTACATGTCCCCATTGAAAAATAAGAAGTTTCCATGTGCCAGAAAACGTCTCAATCACATCTCTTGCTTCCTCCTCTGCACCAGGAGTGTAACTGACACTCAGCAAACTCACATTGAGCAACTCAATGACCAGAGCTCCAGATTTCAGTCTTCCTCTTCCATAAGACATGGACAAATGCTAGACTGAAAAGGATTACGCAGGAGCTACTTTATGACGACACCCTTAAAGACTGTGTTACAGATGGCAGCAGGCAAGGCCATATGATGACTTTGTTAGATAGCAGGAAAAAACTGGGGGAAATTAACAGATGACCTCTATATTGACCGAAAACACTAACTGACCTACTGCAATTTGGGAGTAATGGGGTGATGGAACTCTTCCAAAAATCAAATTGGGCAAAAGAGGAGCTTGATAAAACTTTGTTGGTTCACACCAATATCCAGGAGTTTATACAATCCCAAAGCTCCATCTTGCTGAATTTTTGACAAGCTGTGTTCATTTCTGGTATGGAGTTCATCAAACGGATATCATTCATGTTTCTCTAGGCTTCTAGGTATTTCCTTCCTGTTGTGATATTGCCATGCTTCTTCACCTGTGTAATCTGCCAAGCCTTAGTATGCCCCTTCCCACGAAACTTAATGAGGCTCCACATACTAGTATTTTGCACTCATGGCAATACACCAATCCATTCACCCACTAGCAATGACTTACTGTTTAATCTGTGTCAGAGATTCCTGACATTCAGTCTCATAAGTGAACCATCTTTAGGTAACCTGCATAGGGCAGCTTTGGGAAGAACATGGGCCCAAATGGTCCCCTGTCATCAGAATCAATATCCTATTCAGGGAGGAGTGCCAGTACATCAGCTGCAACATGAGGCTGCATTGGCAGCAGCCAGGGCATATTCTTGGAAATCACTGCTGTGCCATTTCCCAATGCCACCATGCCTGCTGTGCCTGCCCCTGGCCTACTGGTTCACAGATTCATTTCTCACCCTTCCTTGTTCTACATCAAAGATACTTAGAAGCTGCAGCATTTCCCAGGTCCATGATTCAGCTGACTCTGGCTGGATTCACCCAATGAAAGTCTCTAGCAGAAGACTGGCAGTCAAGAAAGAAAGGAGCATTTATCTTCCTCCCTTTCCTTTGTCTGACTTCTGATGGCAGCTGCATGTCTCGCATGGCTCCAGATATCCCACCAATAAAGCCCAATGCCAATGTATGTGCCAGCTGTAAGTGAAGAAATTTTAATACCCCATAGGGTGAACTTCTGATCGATGAATGGGAAATGTAATCATCTAGATATGTTGTTGCCATTTTCTTTCCTCAGTAGAAAGTACTGAGACATTGTTCATACATATTTTTTCAATGGTTCTATAAATCATGGCAACCAGGTAGATATCACATCCTCACATTGTCCACCCTCCCTTCCTTGACCCTCATATCTGCGCACTGGGATTGTATTGCATAAGACCAGATTAGCATATAAAACCAGTGCCTCTAGCGAAACTGGGTATATTCATTTGCTAGGGCTATAGTAACAAAGTACTAGAAACTGGTTGGCTTTAAAACAATAGAGATTAATTCTTTCATCATTCAAAAGGCCAGAAGCCTGAAATCAAGACTGTAGGGTTTGTTCCTTCTGGAGACACTGTGAGAGACTTTGTCCCATGTCATTCTCCTAGCTTCTGGTGGTTGCCTGCTCCCTTGGTGTTTCATGACTTATACCTTCATCTCTCTGATCTCTGCCTTCATTATCACATGGAGTGCCAAAGCAGTGTCTCTTCATATAGTCTTCTTACAAGGTCACCAGTCATTGGATTTAGAAACTACCCTAATCCAGTATGACTTTATTTTGACAACTTCTTACATCTGCAAAAACCCTCTTTCCAAATAAGAATGGAAATAAGAATGGAACCTTCTGAGGTTCCATTTGGCCATGAATTTTAGAGACCACTATTCAACCCAGTTCAATGGATAACAACATTTGGAGCCAAGAGGAAGGTAACGGTAATCTCTGGCAGAAGTGGCATCACAGTTACTAAGGCTTTTACCTGTGGTTAGTTAGTGGTTAGATGAGGTTCAAGTGTACGATGAATCATTGAAATATGTAGTATCTGAACAATGATTATCATAAGGGTTGTGGAGTGGGCTGACTTCTTTTAAGAGCATATGAAATCCTGAAAAAAGAAAGTGTTAGGCTCTGGTGGCCTACTGCCAACTCAAGGTATATTCTCAAAATCACACACCTTACAACAGTGTTGAAATAGACTCTTGACACCTAAAGCAACAGGACAGATGGTGCTGAAAATCAGGCCCAGGGTCCAACTGTAATGGTGAAAGGGTTCCTCTATGTCAAGATCAAGGCCTTAAATAGGAAGAACATGGGACACTAAGAGCTGGGTGGGGGGGTCCTTTGTATGGAAAAATCTGAGATTCTTTAACATCCAGGTTAATAGAAGCAGCCCCATTCCCCTTGCCAGAGGTGAACAACCTCACATGTGTGAAGACCGCACCTGAGGCAGGTATAATACAGTGCTTGTTTTTCTCAAGATTATCCATCACTACCCCTCATTACTTCTGAACTGGTCATCATTGCTGGCACAGCCTAACAGAGGAAGTTCTGGAATAAAATAGTTTGCTTGCCAAAAGCATTGCAGGACCTCACCAATATGAATCATCAGGAACCAAGGAAACACATGTGAGAGTGAAACTTGAGGGTATTGGATAGGTGGAAACAAGGTTAAATGTGAAGTTAGACACTGCACGATTTATTTACATAGTGATACTTACAATGTTCTGACAAAAAGCTAATACCAATGGCTAAGAAGACTCCTTGAATCTTGAATATGATGATGGCCTAAGAAAATAAAATGGAGCTATCAGAACTTTTTGGCACAGTATTGAGGAAGGTGTCAAAAATCTCATGATATTTAGATGTTGGAATGGACTTCATGTGTTAATCCTCTAGCACTGGACTGTGATAAGCAGGACAGATCACAGAACAGTCTCTGCTGTAAGGCAATATGTAACACACTAGTGAGCATCTTTGAGAAGCTCAGCAAATTTTTCTGAGCAAGACTGACAGTTGAAGATGCTGTGAAAGAATTTGACTCTAAAATCACTGGGGATGATGGGGTTTGGAATGGTAGAATCCAGGTGTGCAGTTGGCTCTCTAAGATAAAGTGGATATGATTACTATAATGAAAAAGGAGGCTGGAGTGTAAATAAGGAGTTTGATTTGCAAGGATCTATGGCAATAGCTAATAAATCATTTGTAGCTAGCGGGGTAAAATAGCTGGCTAGCTGACCAGGATGTTGCCCAATCAGTGTAATCAAAAAGTGTGAGCACCAAGAAGAAAAAAGAATCCAAAAAAATAAACATAGTTTAAGAGGTTTCTGGGACAACATCAAGCGTTAACAACATTCTCATCATAAGGGTACCAGAAGGAAAAGAGGGAGAGCAAGAAACTGAAAACCCAGTTGAAGAAATAATGACAGAAACCTTCCCTAACTGGCAAAGGAAATAGACATAAAATCCCAGGAGGCAAAGAGAGTCCCAAACAAGATGAACCCTGTACCCCAAAAAAGACCCACACTAAAACATATCATAATTAAAATGCAAAGGTTACAGACAGAGACAATTTTAAAAACAGCAAAAAACAAGCAGTTAGTTACCTACAAGGGATTTTCCGTAAGACTATCAGCTGATTCCTCAACACAGACTTTGCAGGCCAGAAGGGACTGAAACAAAATATTTAAGTAAAAAGCAAAGACCTACAGCTAATATTAATCAACCCAGCAAAGCTATCATTTAGAATCTGAAAGACAGATAAAGAACTTCCCAGACAAGAAAGACCTAAAGGAATTCATCATCCCCAAAAACCGGTATTACAAAAAATGTTAGAGGGACGTCCTTAAGAAAAAGAAGAAAAAAAAATCAAAAAAACATGAACAATAAGGAAGCTGAAATGGTTCAGTGGGTTAAGCACTCACTTTGCAGCCCCAGGGACTGAGGATCAAATCCCAGCCCTGGCCTGTGGGAATCCATATGCTGAACTGGGGTATGTTACCCATGCAGGAGGCCCCCAGTTTGGTTCTCATCCCCTGGTTCAGCCCCTGGCTCAAGGGAATATGCCTCCCATGTTGGCGGCCCCCAGTCCAGTTCTCACCCTGCGTGGCCCCCACCCACCTGTGTGGAATTAAACTATCAAAAACTGATGATGTATAACTATGGAGACTGCTCTGAGCCTTCCTCCTTCTCTCTATCTCTCTCTGTCTCTGTCTCTCTCTGTCTCTGTCAAAAACAAAATAAACCTTTAAAAAATGTGAATAATAAAATTGCAATAACTACCTATCTATCAACAATTACTTTAAATGTAAATAGATTAAATGCTCCAATTATAAGACATATAGTGGCTGAATATGTAAGAAAACAAGATGTTTACATATGCTACCGACAAGAAACTCACTTCAAATCAAAAGACGTGCCAGATTGAAAGTTAGGAGAAGAAAAAATATATATTATGAGAGTGGAAAAAGATATATTATGTAAATGAAAGCAAAAAGTCAAACAAAAAAGTGAGGTAGCAACGCTTATACCAGACAAAATAGACTTAAAAAAAAAAAGGCTACAAGAAGAGACGAAGAAGGACCCAGTAATCCCACTTTTGGGTATTTTTTTAATGTTACTTCAAAGGGACATGTGCATCTATCTACTATGTTCATTGCAGCATTACTTACAATAGACAAGATATACAGACAACCTGGGTATCCATCAATGGATGAATGAATAAAGACCAGTTGGTACATATGTAAAATGGAATATTTCTCAGCCATAAAAAAATAACGAAATCTTGCTATCTGTAAGAACATGGGTGTACCTAGAGGGTATTGTGCTAGTTACTCAGAGAGCAAAATAGGAGTGCTACATGATTTCACTTAGATGTGGAAATCTAAAGAAAATAATCAAACAAAACAGAAGCAGGGGATGCTGGGATGGCTCA
>PVKE010049787.1:0-11146 GCA_004027555.1 Craseonycteris thonglongyai | reverse complement strand
GAACAAATAGTACAACAACTTATACATTGCAGTTGATAAAAAAATTAAATTGCATTTTAAGTTAGTAAAAATCTATCTTGAAAAAGTGTCGGAAAATCGAATTTTTTAGGTACCGCTTGTACGGAATGCTGCTATCAAAAGTTGGGTCTGGAAATTTATTTTCTTCATGAGCCTATATCTCGAAAACTTAATAAGTGATTTAAAAAATAAAAAATAGTTTTGAACATATATTTTACTTATCTACCCATACCTCGCTGGAATGTACCTTATTCTGAAACACAGTGTATAAACATAGTATGCATTTCACACCCCTTCTTACCCCTTAGACTACGCCTATGACAACAAGTCGATCGCGACACACTTTTAAGATAAAAAGTAGATCTTATATACAGAAAAGTTGGCCACCCCTGCTCTATTGAATAGAGAGTACTGATTAGAGGGTGATTTCATAAATTAGGTTAATAAATTTGGGACAAACTGCACAGGTCAGCTAAATCAGAGAGGGAAGAAGGAAGAGAGGGAAGGAGAAAGGGGGAGAGAGACAGACACACACACACACACAGAGAAAGAGAGAGAGAGAGAGAGAAAGAGAGAGAGAGAGAGAGAGAGAGAGAGAGAGAGAGAGAGAGAGAATACAAAGAGACTGGAATGGTTTCCTTTATCTCTAACTTCTCTAGTGAAGGTAACAGAGAACTCAGTAGAAACCTAGGCAAAAAGAATTAAAGTTCTGCTGCCTACTTTAGTAGCATTATAAAGAGAGAAACAAAAGTGCAGGTAATCAATAATTTGAGACAGTTATGCAACTGATGCAATTGATTCTGCCTTAGGGACAGGTCTAGAGACAATTTTGAGAAGTCTTTACGTCCTTGACTTATGAGTTCATTGAATGAATCGTAGTCAAAATGAATTCAAATGACACCCAATTCCCAATCCCACACTCTTTCTGGTTCAATAACAAACATATTGAGTCAATATTACATGATAGCAACTGTTTAATAAACTTACTTAATATTTGACTAATGATTTATTTCCTTCATTATTGATCAACCACTTATTGAGCACCTACTCTGTCTGTACTTTGATAATGGTTATTGTAAACCGTGTAAGGTGCAGCAGTTCTAGCTTTTAAGTTTATACAGAAACTGGGAGTGTGGCCTACTAGAGAGAAGGCTCACAACGTTTCATTACCAGTTCAATTTTGTTCCCTTACAATTTTCCAGGATTCACAGGGAGAAGCTCGCACGCTTGCACGTGCGCGCCCGTGCGCACGCGCACACACACACACACACACACACACACACACACACATACACACACACACACACACACACACACCAGCTTAATCATTCAGCTCAGAAAAAGTTCTGCTGTAACTGCAGAAAAATTTATCAGGCTAAGTTATAAAGCCCAACACAGACTTCAGAAGGTTGAAGGGGTGGGAGAAGTACCTTTCTTCCTTATATTTAGATATATTACCATATTGTAAATTCTATCTCCCATGAAGTAAGTGTTGGTAACACGCATAAGCATTATTTGTTGATTTTATTTCCTGATAAAGACATTAGAAAAAATTTAAAATCCTGTCATCAGGCTAAGAAGGTGGCTGGTGGGAGAACAGATCTGTTTTTTATTGCCCTTATAGTCTTTAACAGAAATAAAGGGCTCAATCTTCAGTTTGTTTTTTACATAAATAACACATTAAGAGTGTTGAAAGTCAGGATTTTAATAGGGAACAATAATTAAGCTTTATTCTAAAAAATTTGGCCTAACAATTTTTGCCAGGCACCAAACAGCATATCTATTGCTTTTGAGAATAAGTGTATGATTATATATATATATATATATATATATATATATATATATAATATTATATAATATTATATTATATAATATTATATATATAAATAATATCCCCCCCTCTTAATATGCTCAAAATTTTAAAGATTTTTTAATCATTTAACTGGTTTCTCATATCTACTTTTTCTAGTATGTTTGGGAGAAGCTCTCTTTCTCCACTTAAAGTTGAAGATATTATTTGTCTTTAGTGTTTTGCATGCATTTGGAGAAGAAGAGGAATAATTGGAAAGCTGGAAAACACATAATAATGCCTTCAACTCTGATTGCCTTTCATTACAACTAACAATAGTAATTTTTCTCACTATGATGCTTTTAAAATCTCTTCTTGTGTAGAAATAAGTTTTAGAGGATAAGAGAAAACTCAGTTAATTGCTGGAGAATTAGGAAGGGCTTTTACATTAATTCATTTTCACAAAAAAAATCTTAAATTATAGTGTCATAGTGTCTCTGAAGCTATGAAAAATCAACAATTATACTTAAAACTGAATCACCACCTAATTAAACGTTATCATTCATTATCTTTATCATATAAAACAATTTACTCCATTATGACCATGAATTGGCTCTATAAACAGGCAGAGACTATTCAGAGATCACACTATATAAAATACATACATCTCTGATAGACATAGGTTTTTATTTCACTATTGAATTAAGTTCTGAGGGATAAAGAGTAAAGGACCCATTGGCATGGGAACTGATGAATTTACCCTTGGGTTCCTGCACGTAATTTTGGGATCAGAAAGACTTCATGAGGAAGGGCAATTTACATACAGCATGGATATTTATCATATACACATACACACACATATATCATATATATATACACACACATATATATGTTTGTGATATATATATATATATATATATACACACACACACACACACATATACATACATATGCTCACATGTATAAAATCTTCACAGTTCAGAAAATAGACTGAAAATTTATTAAGAACGTATAAGGTTACTATACTTATTTTTTTTTGTACCTCATCATTTTTTTACCTTGGTTTTCTTTTCTTTTCTTCTTATTTTTTGTTAAATTTATTGGGGTGACATTAATTGATATCAATTACATTTGATACAATTCTACATTACATTGTATATACATTGCATTATGTGCTCACCACGCAGAATCAGCTCACTTTCCATCACTGTGTGTTTGATTCACCATCCCTACTTCTCCCTACCCAGCTCTACCACCTACCTCCATCCTTACCCTCAGGTAACCACTAAACTATTGACTGTGCCCATGAGTCTTTATTTCTTTGTTCCTTTGAGTTTTATATTCCACCTAAGTGAGGTCATATGTTTCTTGATATTTTTCATTCTGACTTATTTTGCTTAATAAGATGTTTTCAAGGTCTGTTCATGTTGTCACAAATTGCTGTATTTCATCTTTTCTTATTGCTATTAGTATTTCATTGTATAAATGTACCACAACTTCTTTATCCAGTCACCTATCAGAGGACACTTTGGTTGATTCCATGACTTGGCCACCGTGAACAGTGCTGCAATGAACATTGGGGTTCATATATCTTTGCAGACTAAAGTTTTCAGGCTTTTTGAGTAGATACCCAGTAGAGGGATGGCTGGGTCATACGGTAATTCCAGTCCTAGTTTTTTGAGGAATCTCCACACTGCCTTCCATAGTGGTTGTACCAATTTACATTCCCACCAGCAGTGTATGAGGGTTCCTTTTTGTCCACAGCCTCTCCAGCAGTTGTTATTCCTTATCTTGTTGATTGTAGCCATTCTAACAAGGGTGATGTGGTTTTAATTTGCATTTTCCTAATTGCTAGTGATGTTGAGCATTTTTTCCATATAAATCTGATAATTTTTTAAAATCTATTTCTTGAAAGAATGTCTGTAGGATTTTAATGGGAATTGCATTAAATCTGTATATTGTTTTGGGTAATATGGCCATTTTAACTATGCTGATTCTTCCAATCCATGAACATGGAATATCTTTCCATTTCTTTGTATCTTCTTCAATTTCTTTTAATAGTGTTATATAGTTTTCCATGTATAAGTCCTTCATGTTCTTTGTTAAGTTTATTCCTAAGTATTTTATTTTTGTTTTGATCGCAAATGGTATCATTTTTCACATTTCTTTTTCTGAAGTTTTGTTGTTTGTATATAAAAATGCTATGAATTTTGTACATTGATTTTGTATCCTGCAACTTTATTGTATTCACTTATTATTTCTAAAAATTTTCTGGTGGAGACTTCAGGGTTTTCTGTATAAAGGATTATGTCGTCTGCAAAAAGTGACAGTTTAACCTCTTTCCAATTTGGATGCCTTTTATTTCTTTTTCCTGCCTAATGGCTCTGGCTAGAACTTCCAGCACTATGTTGGACAGCACTGGTGACTGGGGACATCCCTGTCTTGTTCCTGGTTTTAGAATAAAAGGTTTCAGTTTAGGGGAAGCTGGGATGGCTCAGTGGGTTAAGCACTCACTTTGCAGCGCCGGTGACCGAGAATCGAATCCCAGCCCTGGCCCGTGCGAACCCATGTGCTGAACTGGGGAGTTCAGTTCTCTCTCTCTGTCAAAAACAATATATATATATTAAGGTTTCAGTTTTTTCCTGTTCAGTATGACATTCACTGAGGGTTTGTCATATATGGCCTTTATTATGTTGAGGTATTTTCCTTCTATACCCATTTTATTAAGTGTTTTGACCATAACTGGATGCTGTATCTTGTTGAATGCTTTTTCTGCATCAATTGATATAATCATATGGTCTTTATCTTTAATTTTGTTTATGTGGTGTATCACATTGATTGATTTGTGTATGTTGAACCATCCTTGTGCCCTTGGAATAAATCCCACTTGATCGTGATGTATAATCTTTTCAATGCATTGTTATATTCTATTTGCTAAGTATTTTGTTTAGGATTTTTGCATCCGTGTTCATCAGAGATATTGGTCAACAGTTTTATTTTTTTGTGATGTCCTTGCCAGGGTTTGGTATTAGGGTAATGCTGGCCTCATAGAATGTGTTGGGAAGTGTTGCCTCGTTTTCAATTTTTTGGAAAAGGTTGGGAAAGATAGGTGTTCTTTGAATGCTTGGTAAAACTCATGAGTGAGACCATCTAGTCCTAGACTCTTGCTTTTGGGAATGTTTTAGATGACTGTTTCAATTTCCTTGCTGTTGATTGGTTTGTTTAGGTTATCCAGTTCTTCTTGATTTAGTGTAGGTAGACTATATGTTTCTAAATATTTGTCCATTTCTTCTAGGTTGCAAAATTTGGTGGCATATAGTCCTTCATAGTATTTTTGTATGATCCTTTGTATTTCTGTGGCATCAGTTGTAAATTCTCCTCTTCCATTTCTAATTCGAATTATTTGTGTGTTTTCTCTTTTTTCCTTGGTGATCCAAGCCAGGAGTTTGTCAATTTTATTAATTTTTTCATAGAACCAGCTCTTCGTTGCATTAATTTTTTCTGTTGTATTTTATTCTCTATTTCATTCAGTTTTGCTTTAATTTTTATAATTTCCTTTCTTCTGCTGGCTTGGATGTTTTTTGTTCTTCTTTTTCTAGTCCTTGAAGATGTGATATTAGGTTATTTCCTTGTAATTTTTCTTTGAGAAAGGCCCGTACTTATATAAATTTCCCTCTTATTACTGCTTTTGCTGCATCCCAGTAATATTAGTATGTTGTGTTTTCATTGCAAGTTGTTTCTATGTATTTTTCAATCTCTTCTTTTATTTCTTCTCTGATTCAGTCATTTTTTAATGACATGTTGTTTAATCTCCATGTATAAGTAGTTTTTTTGTGTGTGTGTGCTGCTTTCTTTTTGCAATTGATATCCAATTTCAAAGCTTTGTGATCAGAGAATGCACTTGGTATGATTTTGATCTTAAATTTGATGAGGCTAGCTTTGTTTCTTAGCATGTGGTCTGTCCTTGAAAACATTCCATGTGCACCAGGAAAGAATGTATAGTCCTGTGTTTTAGGATAAAATGTCCTGTAAATCACAATTATGTCCAGTTGCTATAATGTATCATTTAAAGCTGACATTTCTTTATTTATTTTCCTTTTGGATGATCTGTCCATGGCTGTCAGTGGGGTGTTTAAGTCCCCTACTATAATTACGTTTTTGCCAGTATCTCCTTTTAGATGTGTTAGTAGTTGCTTTGTAAATTTTGGTGCTTGTTGGTTGGGGGCATATATATTAATAAGTATAATCTCTTCTTGTTGTATTGTCCCTTTTATCATTATGAAATATCAATTTTTGTCTCTTATTATCTTTTTGATCCTGAAGTCCGCTTTGTCAGATATAAGTATGGCTATACCTGCTTTTCTCTGGGTGCCATTTGCTTGGAGTATTTTTTTCCACCCTCTTACCTTGAGTCTGTGTTTGTCCTTATGGCTGAGGTGTGTCTCTTATAGATAGCATAAGGTTGGTTTTTGTTCTTTTATTCAGTTTGTTACTGTGTATCTTTTTATTGGTGAGTTTAGTCCATTTACATTTAGTGTGATGATTGATATATGAGGATTTCCTATAGCCATTTTATCTTTTGTTTTCTGGTTGCTATTTTTATTTTTATTGCTTCTTTGCTTTTTTCTTCCTATTGACTATTTTAGTTTGATGGTATTTATGATTATTTTTTTTGTATTCTCTTCTTTGACTGTTATGTGTCCCGGTTCTAAGTTCTTTTTCAGTGGTTACCATGAACTTTATATAAAAGAAAGTTTTATATATGCAGTGGTTCCTTTTCTTAAGGATGTTTCTTATCTCCAATCCTCTTTGGAAACTTAAGTCTTTACTTTCTCCCTTTTTAATATTTTTGTTGTTCCAGTTTATCCCTATTTACTTTTACTTTTTGTTTCAGGTCCAATCACCTCCTTCAGTATTTCTTTAAATGCTGTCCTTGTGCTGGAGAATTCCTTCAATTTTTGTATGTCTGCAAAGGTCTTTATTCCTCCTTCATATCTAAAGTATAACTTTGCTGGGTATAGGACTCTTGGCTGGTAATTTTTCTCCTTTACTATTTTGAATACTTTGTTCCATTCCCTTCTGGCTCGTAGAGTTTCTGTTGAGAAATCTAATGAGAGTCTGATGGGTTTTCCTTTATAGTTTATAGTGTTCTTTGTTCTGGCTGCCTTGAGGATTCTTTCTTTTTCTTTGACCTTTGACATCTTCAGTATAATGTACCTTGGAGAGGGTCTGTTAGAATTCAAATAGATAGGGGTCCTGTTTCCTTCTTGGATTTGAGGTTCAAGTTCTTGCCATAGATTTGGGAAGTTCTCATCTACTATTTGTCCGAGAAATTTCTCTGTGCCCATCTCATCCTCTGCTCCCTCTGGAATTCCTATTGTCCTTATGTTAGTCTTTCTAATGGAGTCAGATAATTCTTGTAGACATCTTTCATTTCTTTTAGCTTTTAGGTCTTTCTCTTCTGCCTTCTGTAATATTTCCAATTTTTCATCTTCGATTTCACTAATCGTTTCCTCTATCTGGTCAGCTCTGCTCCCTATGCTAGCTGTTTCATGTTTCATTTCTTTTATTGTGCTGTTGATCTCCAGAATTTCTATTTGCATCCTTTTCACAGATTCAATTTCCTTTCTGAGATCACTTAGCTCCTTCTGTGTACTCTGCCAGCTTTCCTTTATCTCTTTGAGTATTTTTATAATAGCAGCCTTGAATTCTGTGTCATTTAGCTCATATAATTCCACATCTTCAAGTTCCTTTTCTAGAGACTCTTCTCTTTCTTTCTGAACTCCTTTGTTCAAAGGGGTACTCATTATTGTTGAAGTGTTTCATTTCCTGAACATGAGGACTTTTCTCCTGGTAGATGTGAATATATCTTTCTTTTACTTCCTAGCTGGTGTTAGTGTCTTATAATATTTCCTCTTATTTATTTTGTTTTCTCACAGAGGCAGTCAAGTGTTTTTAACACTAATTTTTTTTGACTGATGAGTAAGATTAAACCAGTTGAAAGAGATATGAAAGGTGATTTAGGCAGAGAAAACAATACAGACTCATGAAGATGGGATGGTGAAACAGCATTAAATATTTCATTATCTAGATCATATGGTTAAAAACTTGAAATCATCTTTGGGGAGATGGGCAGATGGAATGGAAGTTTAGGTGGAGGTTAATTGTGGGACCTTTTAGTGGTTTGTTAGGGAGCCTACATCCTATCCTAGATCAACTGAAGTGTCTTAATAGGACAGTAATCTAGTTATGTTTTCAATTTAGAAAGAGAGCTAATGCTACTTTGTGGAGGACAGGTTTGGGAGTGGTTGTGGCAATAATGGGGCTAGGAACACCAAATTTAGGGGATATTTAAGTAGTGTAGAAAAAAGAAAGAGAGTCAATTATAATTGTAAGGAAATGGTGAGAAGAAAATAGAGTTGGCTATATTTAGAAGATATATTTGGCAGGATTTGGTGACTGAGGATTTGGGAGTCAGAGGAAAGAATAAATTTTTGCATTGAATGCCTGTTTGGGTGACAGTGATGTTCAAAGAGACCCAAGTAATGGAGAGAAAGATTGTGATGAACAGTGAGTTTGGTTTTAAATATATTGTGTTTGGGGTTTTTTATGAAACATATTATGGCTATATCCAGCATTCAGTTTTTTTTACCAGTCTAAAACTCAGGGGAGAGTTCAAAGCTGACATGAATTAGTAATTATTCCAAGGAACATAAATTCTAGTGGTTACTTATTACTTATTACAATGTCATTTCTATCTTTCCATGCATTAAATTACAATATTTAACATGTCCCCAGTATAAGAGGTGAGGATCCTATCATATATAGAGTCCCTAATGTGATGTAATACAAATATACATTATACAGAAATATTTTAGAAGAATGCCAAAGATTTACTGAAAACTATCATGTATGCTGGGTATTGTATTAGTAGCTCCACACAGACAAATGAATAAGATAGTCTCCAATTTCAAGTGTTTCATTATTTAGTCAAATATAAAGGGATACACAGCAATTAAATTAGAAAGTGAGGTAAGTTCAAATAAAAAACATACAAGGTATCCAGGAGGAAGAAACAATTAATTCTCTTTCTGTATAGGGTGTCAGGAAAATTTCCCAAATTAATGACATCTAAAATATCTTTTTAAGGGTTAAGAGGATGGTGGTTAATGAGGGACAGCGGTGGGAGAAAGAAATATTTTAAGCAGGTTAAATAGTATGGTTTCCTGTGTCATAAGTAAACAATTGATGCATTTAGGAGCTTCCTTGGGATAAAGTGGAAAGGAGAAAGATTAGTTGGAATGGTAAGAGAGGCAGACGAAAACTATCCACACAAATTATGTAGATATCTTTACACACACTATAGTTCATTATATAAAAATTTTTAATACAAAATAGTACCTTTGAATTAAGGAACAATAAATGGTGGATCAGGATTTCAGGTGGCAGAATTGGAAATTAAAAGTAAAGATTAAAGGCCACATGGACAACCAAGATCAGGTTTAAACTCAGCCTCAAACTGGATTAGTTTTATCGGGATCAGTCCCTCTTCAACGTCAAACACATTTCAGGCAAATTTATGTCTAGACAGATTAGTAATTAAATGAGTCTGTGTCTCAAAATAAACATTCTATTTTCTGTTCCTAAATACTAATACTAATATTGGTATTCCCTCAAGATACTATTTCATGGTTTGACTCTTTCACCAGGGCTTCCAACCTTGTCAACTGTGATGCTGACATTGCACTTATTTTCCGTTATCTGCTTCTTCATTTCTCAGTTCCCCAAAGGATGTATTATGCTCCTTAAGTAACTGTCAAGGTCTCTGCCATAGAATTCAGGAACATTTTTTTTAGGTATGATTTTCTGAAAGGTAATGTGTTGATTGTTTTTTACTGTTTGTATAACTTCTAGCAATGGCTCATATATCATGTTCATCTAACCTTTCATACTACCACTAGCTTCGCAGAGTGGTTTTCCATAACTTCACGTCTTTTTACACAAACATATCCAGAATATAGAGATAATAAGCACAGGTAAAAGTCCCTAAATAATACTCACAAGAACTTCTAAGGATGCTCACAGATTTACTTTTAATTTGAAGAAGCATAACTTAAAATTTACTTCCTGACAATAAAATTTTGTGATGCAAGAGGGACATTAGGAGATTATTATAATGCTGATAAAAACCTCATATTTCTCAGGAGTTTTGTGCTTATATTTGTGATGAATTTTATTCTGATTCTCTTTAAAAGTAAGATAGATTTTTATTTGGGCTCTTTAGCCAAACCTTCCTGAAGGCCAACAAATATTTGGCAATATGATATTTCTCAGAAATTGTAACTTGAAATAGCATTTGATGTGTGACTGTATATAAGTTATAAGCATTATTAATTGTTATTAAAGGACAGAGACACAAACCCATATAAATATATGGTCTGTATATCTAATCTTAAAAGAATAAAAGTAGACCTAATATATCATCTTTAAATGGGCTTTAATGTAATTGCTATTCACTTTCTATGTCTGCCTATGGTCTTTTGTATTTATTAAATTTATTGTTGTAACGTTGGTTAGTAAAATTATATGGGTTATATGTACCCCTATGTTCATTGCATATTGTCCTTTTAAAACTGTTTTCCTGAAAACCTTTCAAGTGGGAAGTCAAGTTGGTGTAGAAGAACATATTTGTGTTCCCTGTCTGCATTTGTATTGTTTTCTTCAAATAAAATGCTCTCTTTTATTGAGATGCTACTGTGCTTCATGAAAATCCTTAGGTTACATCCTTTACTTGAACTCTTCTGTAATAATAAACAACTCTTAATTAATTTTCCCATTCTCTTAGAATTTATAATTGTAATAGGTGCCATATAATGAAGCATTTAATTGTATTGTGTTTTATGATATATACTGATAATTTATGGGTTTTAGACTTAGTTTCCCAATGACACTGTAAACTCCTCTATGACACTCATAGACTCAAACTAAAGAAACCTTACTAGCAATTCACACTGGCACATTTCAACAAGTGTTGCATATTCATTCAGAAAAAACATTAATTCATGTATTCATTTAATAACTATTTGTTGAGCTGTTACAATATGCCACTCACTGTTTTAGGCAATACAGATACACCAGTATTGAAAAAAAAACGTGACATTATTGTGTTTTAATTCTAATTCAAGTCTAGACAATACATAAATGATTTAAATATATAGTTTGTCAATTTCTCATAAATACTCTTAAGAAAATAAAACTGGGGGGAAAGGAAAGATGGCAGCATGAGAAGAGAACCCCGATACCTACCTGGGAAGGAACTTATGAACAAAGGGGAATCCA
>PVKE010049786.1:0-11152 GCA_004027555.1 Craseonycteris thonglongyai | reverse complement strand
TTTAAAGAATAAATATTGAATTAAATATTTTCCTAGAAAATTCAAAAACTCATGAACTGCGGCAATTATCTCCGTTACATTGAGAGAAATAATAACAATACTGCATATTACGATCGGGGACAACAATACAAGTATATTAAAATCTAATATAGATATATTCAAATTTACAAGAAGTGTGTTAAAGTTACAATATATTTATGACGGTTTACAATACTGACTTCTTAATTTAAATAGAATTATTGTTATTCCTAATATATTTGTAATACTGTCCCTTATTTTTCTCTCGGTGTAATGACCGCAGTTTAGAGATCTGTTGCCGAGAATGCTCACTTATCAAGTAAATAGATAGGTAAGAAAAGCAATTTAATTTAAAACAAAGTAAAGGCACTTACATTTTAAACAGAAGAAAAATTGAAACTCAACGTGGTCACCGAGGATAAATAATATTGATTGATAATAATACTGTTAATACAAAAGAAAAGAAGCTACCGTATGACACTACCAAATATTCAAGCTAACTGACTGTGTTCTTCGATGAGTAAAGTTGTAACTGTTGCGTTCACGCGTTGCGTCCAGTGGCAAGTGTAACACATAAGTAAAAATGTATTGTCTGGGTGGGCGGAGATCACAGTGTCAGGCTGTCAGAATTCTAGGAATTTATGACCTTGGCAAATTCCCAGAATGCATTAAACTATTGCTAGAAAGTTTTGTCTTCTACAATCGCTTCAAAGTCCATGGTACACGGAATTCCACCCCAGACATTGCGAGCGATCTACGATCGACCAAAATTGGCCTCATGATCGACTGGTCTACCGCCATCGACTTGTTGGCCACCCCTGCCCTAGACTACAACTCTTGTCCCATTTTAAAAAGAATTGTGCTTTATGAACCTTGTCTTTAGATCCCAAATAATTGGATTTGAGATGGGTCTTTAACTCTGCCCCCCGTTTCTCATATTTACTGTTCCCTTCTGGACTGGCTAACATTTTATTCAAAAAATTTTTGGAGCGGGTAAAGTCAGCTCATACCGGTGGTCAACGCTGCCTTTGGCCACTTTCACCTCTCTCCACTCCTTACCTTTGTATCTGATGTCATCTCACATGCCGGCCGGAAAGGTGACTTGGGGGCTCTTACAGTGGTTGGCAGAGAGCAGAGACAGTGAAAACAGAGGAGGAACATAAAAAGTGGTAGGAGGGTCAGGAATACGTGGTCCTGGAAGCCAAAAGAAGAGCTTTAAGGGTTAAGGAAGCTATAAACTCTAAAGAACTGAACACTTATGCACTGGACATAATCATAAGCCTGGCCAGAAAAATTCCATGCATACGGACTTCATTCTTCCTTCATTCTGGGAGTGGTATTTTTCTTTCTTTGGAAAGTGTGGTTAATTTTATTGTGGCCTGGCATCTAGCAATACACTACCTAAAAGGCAGGCTGATATAGCAGATAGACTCTCACTTGACTGCTGGGATGCTATATGTGTGACAGGTTTGTGGTATCTACTATGAGAAAGTTTTGTACTGCTTTCTTTTTTTGTCTCAAAATTTTCCAGGGTTTTTTTTTTCTTTGGTACATTTGTGACCTTGTGGTTATGATGATAAGGAAAGAGGCTCAAGCCTAAGAGGTCTGTATAAGTGACACATGCCTCTTTCGATCTTATAAACAAAAGTTGCTCATTAGCTTTACTAATGTTTCAGAGTAGAAGCCCTACCTATACTAAAAATGTCATCTTTAAATGACCACACTCAATTTTAAAGATATTTATAGGTTCCCCCTCTCTTTTTTGAGATGTGTACTATTTTTTAAAAATAAAGTGTTTCACTAGCTAATCATAGTTCATCATTTAGAATTACCTATCTCAATCCAGGAAAAATTAGATAACTGTGCACTAACATAACTTGTTTTGTCCATATTAGTTTAATGTTCCCTATTTTAAATCTGATTGCTATATACATAAAATGAAATCAAAGAGAACATAACAGTGTATTTGTTTGAACACGACTTCATATGCCCCATTTTCTAGAGGCATACACACTATTAAAAGTGTCTACCTTTATCTTAAAATTTTTCTGGTTCGTCTTTCTGAATCAGATGCAGAGCTTATAAGGCAGCCTATATTCTTCAAGTGTGGATGAGGAAATGGGTTTGCTTCTTAGACCTAGCAAATATGTAGATTTTTTCCCCCTCTAGGTTTACAGGGACTGTGGCCATGGGAAATCTATGGTGTACAAGTGGCATAGCCTTTTCAAGCAAGGTGGAGACTCTATTAAAGATGACCTCTGTCCAGGTTGCCCTATTGAGGCTACTTTGTCAGACATTGTCAAAAAAATTGAAAAA
Source organism: Craseonycteris thonglongyai (assembly GCA_004027555.1). Taxonomy (NCBI): domain Eukaryota; kingdom Metazoa; phylum Chordata; class Mammalia; order Chiroptera; family Craseonycteridae; genus Craseonycteris; species Craseonycteris thonglongyai. Next base: position 8,818 of record PVKE010049786.1, on the reverse strand, counting down.
CTTGCAATGGAGAATGCCAGATAGAATAAAAACAGCTTGTAGAAATGGTTGCAGTATCATCTATAACATTTTGAATAGTCTTCATCACTGTAGACCATTTTAAATGGGACAAAAAACAGTGGTATTGTCCAATATCAGAGGATACATATGGTCATCCTACTGACAACTTGAATTTAGTCAAGTGAGACTATGTTGACCATATGTACCATTTGAAAGGGGATGGTACCATTGTTTTCCACTCATTTCAAACAGTATGTCTGGTCAGCCTATGCATCGACATCTAAGGATGTCAAAAGTCATTGCAAGATGAGTACAGAGAATGCTCATACTACTTCAAAAACAATAGCACACTGAGTGCTGATGACAGCTTTAGGACCTCTGCAGAGACAAAAAATGATGAAGTTTTAAACTGAATTGTCACTGGAGATGACAGTTGGGTTCATTATTATAAGCCTGAGTCAAAGCAGGACATTCCACCCCCTAAGAAGTTCAAGGTGTTGCAATTGGCTAGAAAAATCATGGCTACTGCTTTTGGGGATATGGAGGGTATCCTGCTGATTGATTACAAGGACAGGGTGTCATAATAACTGGAGAGTACTATTCCAGTCTGCTGAAACAGTTAAAAGAATTTGACATCGTTGGGAACAACCTAGTATATTTAACAACAAAATGGAAAAAAAAAAAAGACCGAGAAAAAGAAGAGAAAAATGGACCAAAGCGGTGCTGCTTTTGCATGACAACATGCCTGTGCACAAGAACATGTTGCATTGACTATTTTTCATGACTCTGGCTTCCAAATGTTACACCACCCTCTATATAGCCCAGACCTGGCTGCGTCTGATTATTCTTCATTCCTAAATATGAAAAAGCAGCTTTGAAGGAAGAAATTTGCAGATGAAATATGCAATTTCAGCATATTTGGAGGGCAAAAACAACATTTTTTTTGTTAAATTTAATAGGGTGACATTAATTGATACCCATTACTATATTTCCAGGTGTACAATTCTACATTACATTGTCTATACATCGCATTATGTGCACACTACCCAGAATCAGCTCACTTTCCATCACTGTGTGTTTGATATCCCCTTCTTACTCCCCCCTGCATAGTTCTCCCATCTACCTCCCGCCTTACCCTCAGGTAACCACTAAACTATTGAGTGTGTCCATGAGTCTTTGTTTCTTTTGTCCTTTCAGTTTATATAAAACTGACCTCCACCTATAAATTAGGTTATAGTTTTCTTGATTCTTTCATTCTGACTTATTTTGCTTAATAAGATATTTTCAAGGTCTGTCCATGTTGTCACAAATTGCTGTATTTCATCTTTTCTTATTGCTGAGTAGTATTTCATTGTATAAATGTACCACAACTTCTTTATCCAGTCATCTATTAGAGGACACTTTGGTTGATTCCACAACTTGGCCACCGTGAACACTGCTGCGATGAACACTGGGGTACATATCTCTTTGCAGATTAAGGTTTTCAGGATTTTTGGGTAGAGACCCAGGAGAGGGATTGCTGGGTCACATGACAATTCCATTCCCAGTTTTTTGAGGAATCTCTACACTGCCTCCCACAGTGGTTGTACCAATTTACATTCCCACCAGCAGTGTATGAGGGTTCCTTTTTGTCCACAACCTCTCCAGCACTTGTTATTCCTTGTCTTGTTGATGATAGCCATTCTAAGAGATGTGAGGCGGTATCTCATTGTGGTTTTAATTTGCATTTCCCTAATTGCTAGTGATGTTGAGCTTGGTATTGGCAGAAAAACAGATATACAGACCAATGGAACAGAATTGAAAACCCAGAAATAAACCCACAAATATACAGGCAGATAATTTTTCACAAAGGAGGAAAAAATATAAAATGGGGAAAAGAAAGCCTCTTCAGTAAATGGTGCTGGGAAAATTGGAAAACCACATGCAAAAGAATGAATCTGGACTGTGAACTGTCATCATATACCAAAATTAACTCAAAGTGGATTAAGGACCGCCACAGAAGATCCAAAACTTTAAAGTGCATAGAAGAAGGCATTGGCACTAAACTTATAGACATTGGGCTCAGAGAGTACTTTATGAACTTGACACCAAAGGCAAGGGAAGTAAAGGAAAAATAAATGAATGGGACTATATCACACTAAAAAGCTTCTACACAGCAAAGGACACTGTCAACAAAGTAAAAAGAAAACCAACTGAACGGGAGAAAATATTTGCAAACAATGTCTCTGATAAGGGGCTAATATCTAAAATATATAAAGAACTCGTATAACTCAACAACAAAAAAACAAATGATCCAATTAAAAAATGGGCAGGAGACCTAAACAGGCACTTCTCCCCTGAAGACATACTAACAGCCAACAGATACGTGAAAAAAAAAACCACCATATTTTTGAGGGTATAAATAAACTTCTTGAATTTCAGACGTCATCAAGATAACACCATGAGAGGAGCTCTTGAAACCTCTCCTGGAAAGAACAAATTGAACAACTAAAATCTAATCAAAGAATTTGAAAGCAACACACAGCCTCAGCTGAGAGACCCACTCATCACAAGAAAATACCTAAAGCTGGAGAAAGGGAGGCATGTGAGAGAGAAGGGAAGGAAGCAGTGTGGAGACACACTGCATAGAGCACCCCAAAGATCTACCTGGTGACCGACCTAGAGACTGACCCAGAGACCAGCACAGGAGAGACTGACTGAGGTGAGAGCATGGGAGCACGGGTCAAGGTGCAAAATGACTCCAGGTGGGTTGGAGGCCTATAATGGACAAAGGAGAAGGTGCAGGCAGTCAGAGAGTGGGGTGGATGGCAGAAGCAGCTGTGGCTAGCTGTAGCAAGACTCCATGGCAGGAGCACAGGGAGAGTAGCCATAGTGTGGTATGGGTGGCCATAGCGCAGTGCAGGAGGCCACAGTGAGGCACCAGCGGCAGCTGGAGATCAGCACAGGTGGCTGGAGTGAGGGGCTAGTGAAACATAAAGCTGGTGACTGGAACAGAAAGCAGGCAGCCGAAGTGCATTCCAGTGACTTTATTGCTAGCAGCAGGAGTAAACTGGTGGCTAAAGCATGGAGTGGCAACCACTAACAGACCTAAAAGGAGAAACTGACAAAAACACAATTATAGTAGGGGATCTAAACACCCCTTGGCATCCATGGACAGAACATCCAAATAGAAAATAAATAAGGTAATATCAAATTTAAATGATATACTGTAGCAAATGGACATAAGTGACACTTAAAGGACCTGTCATCCTACAACACATGACTATACATTCTTTTCTGGTGCACATAGAACATTCTCCAGGCTAGACCACATGCTGGGACACAAAGCTAGCTTCAGAAAGTTTAAGAAGACTGAAATCATACCAAATGTAATATCTGACCACAAAACTTTGAAATTGGAGATCAACTACAAAAAGAAAGCAGGAAAAACCACATATCCATGGAGATTAAACAACATGTTATTAAAAAATAACAGGATCAAAGAAAAAATAAGTGATTAAAAAATACATAGAAACAAATGACGATGGAAACACAAAATATCAAAATTACTGGGATGCAGTGAAAGGAGTACTAAGAGGGAAATAGATATCACTACAGGCCTATCTCAAAAAACAAAAACAAAAAAATTACAAACAACCAAAAATAACATCTTAAAGAACTAGAAAAAGAACAAAAAAGACCCAAAGTTAGCAAATGGAAGGAAATAATAAAAATTAAGGCAGAACTAAAGGAAATAGAGAACAGAAAAACAAAAGAAAAAAATAATGTGACACAGAGCCGTTTCTTTGAAGAAATTAATATTGACAAACTGCTGGCTCAGCTCACCAAGGAAAAAAGAGAAAACACAAATAATCCAAATTAGAAATGAAAGAGAGAAAATTACAACTGATACCACAGAAATACAAAGAATCATTAAAGAATATTATGAAGGACTATATGCCACCAAATTTTGCAACCTAGAAGAAATGGACAAGTTTTTAGAAACATATAGTCTACCTAGACTGAATCAAAAAGAACTGGATAAACTAAACAGACCAATCAAGAGTAAGAAAATTGAAACAATCACTCAAAACCTCCCCAAAAGCAAAAGTCCAGAACCAGATGGCCTCACTAACGAGTTTCACCAGACATTCGAAGAGGAACTAACACCTATCCTTCTCAAACTTTTCCAAAAAATTGAAGAAGAGGCAATATTTCCCAATTCATTCTATGAAACTAACATTACCCTAATACCAAAGCCTGGCAAGGATTGCATAAAAAATGAAAACAATAACTCAATATCTCTGATGAACACCGATGCAAAAATCCTAAACAAAATACTAGCAAATAGAATACGACAATGTATTATAAAGATGATACATCACGATCAAGTGGGATTCATTTGAGGGGCACAGGATGGGTCAATATATGCAAATTGATCAATGTGATACACCACATAAACAAAATTAAAATCATATGATTATATCAATTAATGTAGAAAAAGCATTAGACAAGATACAACATCCATTTATGATTAAAATAATAAACTGGGGAAGCCGGGATGGCTCAGTGGGTTAAGCACTCACTTTGCAGCGCCGGGGACTGAGGATCGAATCCCGGCCCCGGCCCGTGCGGAACCATATGCTGAACTGGGAGCTCCCCCAGTTCAGTTCTCTCTCTGTCTCTCTGTCTCTCTGTCTCTCTGTCTCTGTCTCTGTCTCTCTCTCTGTCAAAAATAAATAAATAAATAAAAATATATTTAAAAAAAACCCCAAAAAACGATCTTAAAATAATAAACTAGTTAGAGAAGGAAAGTACCTCAAGATAATAAAGGCCATATATGACAAGCCCTCAGTGAATGTCATATTAAATGGAGAAAAACTGAAACCTTTTCTTCTAAAATCAGGAACAAGACAGATTTGTCCCCTGTTACCTACCACTGCTATTCAACATAGTGCTGGAAGTTCTAGCCAGAGCCATTAGGCAGGAAAAAGAAATAAAAGGGATCTAAATTGGGAATGAAGAAGTTAAAACTGTCACTTTTTGCAGATGACATGATTCTTCATATTGAAAACCCTACAGACTCTACCAGAAAATTATGGTATTACAAATAATAAATAAAATAGTAAGGTTGCAGGATACAAGTCAATGTACAAAAATCCACAGCATTTTTATATACAAAAAGCACAAACTTCAGAAAAAGAAATGAGAAAATGATACCGTTTGCAATCAAAACAAGAAGAATAAAATACTTAGGAATAAACCTATCAAAGAATGTGAAGAACTTATACATGGAAAACTAAAAGACACTATTAAAAGAAATTGAAGAAGATATAAAGAAATGAGAAGATATTCCATGTTCATGGATTGGAATAATCAATGTAGTTAAAATGGCTGTATTACCCAAAACAATATATATATGTAATGCAATTACTATCAAAATCCCACAGGCATTCTTTCAAGGAATAGATAAAAATTTTTTTTTATCAGATTCATGTGGAACCACAGAAGATCCTGAATCACTAAAGGAATCCTCCGAAAAAAGAATAAGGCTGGAGGCATCATGCTCCTTGACTTCAGTCTATACTACAAAGTGTCAGTAATCAAAACAGCTTGGTATTGGCAGAAAAAGACCTTCTGATTAATGAAACAGAATCACAAACCCAGAAATAAATCCACAAATATGTGGATAGATTATTTTGATGAAAAAGCAAAAAATATACAATGGAGAAAAGAAAGCCTGTTAGTAAATAGTGCTGAGAAAATTGGAAAACTACAAGCAAAAGAATGAATCTGGATTGTGAACATATACCAAAATTTACTCAACGTGCATTAAAAACCCTCCACATAAGATCCGAAACAATAAACTGCATAGAAGAAAACATTAGTACTGAATTTATGGACCTTGGGTTCAGAGAGGACTTTATGAACTTGACTTCAAAGGCAAGGGAATTAAAAGCAAAAACAAATGAATGAGACTACATCAAACTAAAAAGCTTTTGCATAGCAAAGGAAACTACCAACAAAGTAAAAAGTAAAAAAACAAATGGGAGAAAATATTTGCAAACAATGCCTCTGATAAGTGGCTAATATAAAAATATATAAAGAACTTCTACAACTCAGTAACAAAAAACAAATGATCCAATTGAAAAATGGGCAGAAGTCCTGAACAGTACTTCTCCCATGAAGAGGTACAAATGGCCAAGAAATAAATGAAAAAATATTCAACTTCACTAGCTATCAGGCAAATGCAAATTAAAACCACAATGAGACATCTTCTCTCAACTGTTAGAATGGCTATGTGCTGAAGAGGCTGTGGAAAAAAAGGAACCCTCAATACATTGATAGTGGAAATGTAAATTGATACAACCGCTAGGGAGGACAATATGGAGATTCCTCAAAAAATTAAGAATGGAATTACTGTATGACCCAGCAAACCCTCTTCTGGATATCTACCGCCAAAACATGAAAACCTTAATCTGCAAAGATATATGTACCCCAATGTTCATCGCAGCTGTGTTCATGGTGGCCAAGTCATGGAAACAACCGAAGTGTCTTTTGATAGATGACTGGATAAAGAAGTTGTGGTACCTTTACACAATAGAGCACTCACTACTCAGTGATAAGAAAAGATGAAATACAGACATTTGTGACATGGATGGAACTTGAGATCGTCATACTAAGTAAGGTAAGTCAGACTGAAAGATCAAGAACCATATGACCTCACTTATATGTGAAATACATAACTGAAAGTAACAAAGAAACAAAAACTCATGGGTACAGTCAAGAGTTTAGTGGTTTTCTGAGGGTGAGAAGGGAGGGGGTTGGGAGAGGAGGGAGGGGGCATCAAATATATGATGCTAGAACGAGAACAGACTCTGGGTGGTGAGCACATAATGCAATATACAGATGATGTAATGTAGAATTGTACACTTGAGACCTATGTAATTTTTACCAACCAATGTCACCCCAATAAATTTAACAATATTTTAAAAAAGCACTTGATTTCATTGAAAATAAATAAGTAGATAAGTAAATAAATCAACAAACAAATTTCTTGAACTATCTGAAAAGTATATTAGCGTTAAGGGTGAATATATTGTAAAAGAATAATAATTGTTTTTAACCTTTGTTTTTTTTCGTTTTGAGAATTTCTTGTCCACCTCTAGTAGTGATCCCATAGCCTGGCTGTGAACATTAAATGAAATGATATATTTAAAGCATTACATTTTGCCAATGCCTGCTCACATGACACTTATAAACTTGTAATAAATATGGGCTATTGTTATTTTATTCATTGTTGTTGTTTTTTTTTTACCATATGGTTCTATCTTCATAATTTTGTTCTACTATACAATTAATACCTCAGTACATATTTTTAATTGGGCAAGAATGAAGAATACAAAAGAGTAGAGAATAAAATATAAGTATTCCCTTTTGTTTCCCACCCCCATCATTGCCCTCCACAAACTCAATGATTGTCAACTTCTGGTATAGGAAGACTTAGATCCTCTTCTAATATCTATCAGTTCTCCCACACCACATTTTCATAGTGACACTGTCTTTTCTTTTTAATTTATGCAAAGTTTTAAGCAAACACAACTTGGAGCACAATAATATTTTCTGATGGAAGTCCAGAATAAAGTAGGTTCTGAAAACCAGTGTCATATAAGCAGTACCTGAAGAAATAGGAAAGTTTATAGAAAATAGTATCTCTTGATGGGTAGGAGAACTGCCTTCAGCCCTCTGTGTGATTTTTGTGGATTATGTCCTTAATACACTCCTATATGCATTCACAAAAACTGTATTTTGTGAGGTTTTTTTTCATTGCCACTGCCAGTTTTACCGTATTATAGCCTGACTTTCTTGTTGAGCTTTAAAGAAACTCAAACTTCTATGAATGGTACCTTTTTGATTTGCAAGTAACAGAAAGTTTATTTTACTTTATATTCTTTATTTTTTTTTTAAATTATATTTTATTGTTAAATTTAATGGGGTGACATTGGTTGGTAACAATTAGATAGTTTCCCGATGTACAACTCCACATCACATCACCCATGCATCGCATTATGTGCCCAGCTCCCAGAATCAGGTCCCCCTCCACCACCATATATCTGGTGCCCACTCCCCCCTCCTCCCACAACTCTCCCTCCCCACTCCTCCCTCCTCCCTCCTCTCCAGGTAAACACCAAACCATTGAGTGTGTCCATAATGCTGGTGACCTCTCCCACCTCCCCTCCCTCTCTCCCTCCCTCCTCCTCCCCTTCCCTCAGGCAATCACCAAGTTATTGAGTGTGTCCATAGGTCTCTGTGTCTTTGCAACTTTCAGTTTTATATTCCACCTATAAGTGAGGTCATATTTTTCCAGATTCTTTCATTCTGACTTATTTTGCTTAATAAGATGGTCTCTAGTTCCATCCATGTTGCCAGAAATGGCTGTATTTCATCATTTCTTATCGCTGAGTAGTATTCCATTGTGTAAATGTACCACATCTTCTTTATCCAGTCATCTATCAAAGGACATTTTGGTTGTTTCCATGTTCTGGCCACTGTGAACAGTGCTGCGCTGAACATGCGGGTACAAACATCTTTAAAGATTAAGGTTTTCAGGTTTTTAGGGTAGATGCCCAGTAGAGGGAGGGCTGGGTCATATGGTAATTCCATTCATAATTTTTTGAGGAATCTCCATACAGCCTTCCATAGTGGTTGTACCAGTTTACATTCCCACCAGCAGTGTATGAGGGTTCCTTTTTGTCCACAGCCTCTCCAGCACTTGTTATCCCTTGTCTTGTTGATGATAGCCATTCTAACAGGTGTAAGATGGTATCTCATTGTGGTT